>JARWCS010354156.1:0-10931 GCA_034783895.1 Geukensia demissa
TGGGACCTGTAGAAGTTTAAATTCTACTGTCATTTAATGGGTGGCTGTCTCATGGACAATCATGCCACATCTCCTATCTTTATAATTCATCTTCAACTCACTGCTATTAATAAATGCACAAGTTGATAAAAATATACTCTTGAGTAAATTCTTCATTTGATGGCACAAGATTTTTGAATGGGTAAAAGCTGTAAGGTCACCTATTCAAATAAGAAT
The DNA here is from genome assembly GCA_034783895.1 of Geukensia demissa. Classification (NCBI taxonomy): domain Eukaryota; kingdom Metazoa; phylum Mollusca; class Bivalvia; order Mytilida; family Mytilidae; genus Geukensia; species Geukensia demissa. The sequence continues at coordinate 217 of JARWCS010354156.1, forward strand.
AAGCAAATTAAAACTCCATGAGTAAGAAAGCGACATCTGTTTTCAAAAATCCAGATGTTGACGAAACTCTGTCCAAAAATATTTTGTCGTGCCAACAGATAAGGTCCCAAATAATATCATTTTTGTCTGTAAAAAACATTACCTCGATTGTTTAATTAATGAGTTCGGTATTGATAGCTACATGGCAATCCAACTTACACAGCAACAAATACTTTCAAACAAGGAGATAATTGATAATCTTATGTCAGTTTTGTTTTGGGTTCCCTCTAAAGTTGAGGACTATGATCTCCCTTTATTGTATTGGATACAAAAGTTACACAAGTGTCCTTAAAAGCAGCGTTTTATTGCTGGATCTACCAAATGTTCCAACAAGCCACTCTCAAAGTTTTTAACTTCAATTCTTACTACTATCAAGACAGACCACAAGAAATACTGTAACACCCAACCATGCAAAAAGTGGCAAAAATCAGATGCGTATACTAAAGAACAAAGACCTGATGGAAATTTTAAATTAAAGATGTCCTTCCTCTTGTAACAGCATTGAAACATTTGACTTTTCCACACTCTATACAGCAATACAACATGCACTTCTCAAATCAAGACTTAAATATTGATAGTTGTTTTCTTAAAGAGAACAGAGAATGACGATACAAAAATATTGATGTCAGTAGAACCAAAACATTATTTGTTCAACGAAAAACAAAATCAAAAAACAAATATACAGAGGAAGATATTACAAAAATGTTAGACTTCCTTTGTTCAGTTTGTTGGATGAGTTTCCCAGCAGACAATCGGCATTCCAATGGGCACTAATTGGGCTCCTCTCCTCACTGATCTGTTTCTCCACTCATTTGAGGCATACTTTCTTCAAAAGCTGGCACAGAAAAAAGAAAGAAAGTTAGCCCAAACCTTTAATTTCAGCTTCCGTTATATAGATGGTGTTCTCTCACTGAACAATGCACAATGCAGTGATTATCTTTACCTCATCTACCCAAATGAGTTTGAAATTAAAGACACAACAGACACTCCAAAGACTGCCTCGTACCTTGATCTTAATCTTGAATTAGAAGATTGAGGAAGCTTCACACAAACTACATGGCAAACGTGATGACTTCATTTTTCCAATATTCAATCAACAAACTGTTCATAGTTTAAGGCCATAATGGGACCTGTAGAAGTTTAGATTGGACTGTCATATGGTGGATGGCTTTCTCATGGGCAATCATGCCACATCTCCTATTTTTATAGTCACATTCCAGCTGCCTCGGTGTATACATCTCCCAGCTCATACATTTTTAAAGAGCATGTGTCCAGTACAGAGATTTTCTAGACAGAGCTGGGTCATTTACACAAAAACTGCTCATACAGGGATATGTTGCTCCTAGGTTGAAGTCATCACTCCAGAAATTTTATGGTTTACACCACAATCTTGTCGGCCGGTATGGAATATCTGTTTCACAGATGAAGATCGATGGACCTTTTCCTGTAAAGGAAAAACAGGCTTTTTGCTTTCTCCACCTGGAGGTTGTGATCACATGAAACCTTTCCCTTTACCCTGAAATGACTAATACTGTATTGAAAATTGGACAATGTGGCAGGTGTCTTTAAAGAGACCACGAGCACCAGAGTTTAACTTGTTTTTTATGTGTTCCGCATTGTTCAAAATTTGTGTTTTTAGTTTTACATGTATATATGTCTTGTTCATGTTCTCCAGATTTCTGTGCTTGTTGACTTTCTCCTTTTGTCTGGCCCTTTGGTTTTCTTTTGTGTCCTCTTGAAGAAATGGACATTTGTTAACCTAAAACGGTTTCTGTTGAATAACTTGATAACTGAATTCAGTTACTTCACATGATAACTTATATAGGTTCCAAACTTGACTGTTTATGCATAAAAAGATTTCTCCTCTAACAGTGATTGCAACAAGAGAAATTATTTTATCATGGACCCTATCAGAAATTGACTTCAATTTGTCTTGACTAAAACTACATTATAGAAAACTTGTATCAACGTTAATTAGAATGATCCACCAATATTTTTTCTTATCACAAATGACATTGATTAACAGTGGCCTCTTAAAAATTCTTTTGTCAGAACCTTCTGAGCAAATTGCAACTGAACTTGTTGTAATTGATTTTTGGTTCTCCTCTGGTATTATCAGGTGAGCAATCAGAATTAAGTTGAAAAAGGAGTTTTGAATTACATAGACAAAACCTTGGTATAGATCATAAAATATTACAAATTCAATTGAAAGTTTTCCTGTAACTTCATATGTAGAATCCCAATACAAAGGTTCATTGCTGGCTTAGACAATGATTTGGACATTTTTTATTTTTGAAGCTGTTTTTTTTATTTGATGATAATGTAAAAAAGTTTATTGTAGAAAATATCAAAGACAACAAAGAAGAGTGTTCTGACAATTCTAGTGCTAATGCCATAAAGGAAGAAAACTTGAAAGCTAAATCAGCTGCTTTGATTACAACAGATCAACAATCCCAACAAGGAAGTCCTGAACAGAATGAACTAAGACACAGAGGAACTGTGAAAATACAGAGAAATGTTGACACATCTAGACCAGAGTCACATGATAGTCATGTGCCAGCAAAAGCAGAAAAATCTGACACAGATTTAAGTTATACACTTAAACAGATTGAAGGATTGAAAATTGCAAGTCTTGTACTTTTGGCAATAATATGTAGGCTAGTCCTGAAATGTGGCTTTGGAATATTTTATTTTCAGGTACTGGAATATACTTGTTAAACTTAATATCTTTTTGTGTGTTATGATTCATATCTTACAATTTTATAAGGTTGTACCAGTACATTCATTTGTCACATTGTTGTTTCATCTGTGGAAACATAGAACTAGAATCTGATGCTAATAGCACTAAACACTTTTTGAACATGTAAACGAGGTAGTAAGCAAGAATTATCAGAATTTTTTTTATGTTTATAGTAATAAATGCTATTTTGAAGGAATTTATTGATGTGTGAACTCAGCTGACTTACATGACTCACTCACAAACTGAATAAAGTCCAAAGGATTTTATGTAAAGTTTTTTTGTGGGGAAGGTTGAGTTTACACATCAGTTAAATCCGTATAAATAGCATATATATTTCTTTTAATTCCAGTTAATTAGTCAAATAATTGAAAATGATGCTACAGTTTAATTCCAAAAGAGAAATTATTTTGAAGACGTTTAGTCGCATGACATCATCAACATTGGTTTATTTATGTGTAAACTTTTCTGGTGTCATGGTACAGTGTACATGTCCAACACTTTACTGTGTCCAGCCAAATACTGCGTCCACACATACCCAAATTTTCATTTGTTCACCTTTTACATGTCAACTTGCAGTGGTCATATGCTGCATCTCTGTTCAAAGTTTTGCTGTGCAAAGATATCAATGAATATTGTCATTCACAGAAAATTAATTACTCCTGAGAAAATTCACCAATATTGGTGCAATAACCTAATAATACAAGCTGAATAGACATCAACTTCCTACCTTTGGTTGGTTGTTTGTTTGGGTTTTTTTTAGAGGGGAGTCTCCTACTGCAATTAATAACACTTCTGGCTGAATTTTATAGCCTTAAATTTGCTAATTGATATACTGTAAAACATGGGTTCAAGGTTCCTGATATGTTTTGTAATATTTTTCAGTCAATATTCTTACCATTCATTGTTGCTGAAGTTGGTTGGATACATTATCAGCTGGTAAATGTAAGTAAAGTTTTAGAATAGGATTATAATGATACCCAGTTATTAGATTACATGAAATAACTCAATGCAGTTTCTGTATTGAAGTCTCATAGACAATGTTACTACATGTCTTTTTTCCATAATCATTGGGAGATTAATGGGTTTTTGTAATTTATTTGATTTGTGACACTGCATTGACTTCTGAAGTGCAACTCCTCCTAAACATGCATTTGTACACAGGTGATACACATTTGAAAATGTGCTTGAATGAAAATGATTGAAGTCCAGTAATCTGCATAAAACTTAAATTCTGATGCAGCAGTGTAACATAATTTTGATTTTCATGGCATCAAATCCACATTTGATGTCGCCAGAGAATTTGTCCATGTGCTGATGTGTTTAATGCACCCCCTGCAAAGAGAACTTAGTAATTAAGTTGGTATTTATTTGATTAAAAATACCACACATGACTTCATAAGCAATATCGTTTGTATTGAAAAATGTCTATCAAAAGAAAATCAAACTGTTTTTTATACGGACGCTAAAAATTGTGGTCGTATTACGGTATGGCGCTGTCAGCGGCATTGGCTTTAGCCTCTGTAGACAGGTTGGTTTCCACACAATAACTTTTGTTCTAGTTTAATAACAGATCCTTTTAATATTTTGGGACATTGCTTTTTTGGTACTAGAGAAAGGTTGATGTTGATTTTTGGTGATCAAGCTTTGCTTGTTTTTTGGGGAGGGATTAAAGGGGTTTTTCTTATATTTTAATATAAGTTCTCTATTTCTTGTCTGATTTTAATGGTTTTTTTTGTTTGTATTCCAAATGACAAAGCCATGATAACAAGCCACAAGCGTCATGACCTATCTCTTACTGAGATATACAGGGTCCAAAAATGGCCATGGCCTATTTTATTTCTCATCTCATTTTGATGATTTTTTTTCTCCAATGATTCCTTATTAAAAATGCAAAAAAAGTTACTCCAAGCATTTTTTTATAGCATTTTCTGATTTTTGTATAAAATGGGTCAAAGAGTTAAAATATAAGAAATTTTAATTTTTCATCGGATTTTGATGTTTTTTTTTCACATTTGATTCTCTCAATGAGAGCTTTCAGTAGTATGACAACAAATTAGGGATCAAAGTGGGGGGTATTCAATTTCCTATATTATGGAAAAATTTGATTTTTCATGCAATTTTTGATAAGGTTATTTTCATTTGATTTTTCTCTTGAGAACTTCAGGAGTATGTCAATGAATATTCTCTATCTCACATCATTTTCAAGATAAAAGAGGTCAAATTGGGCAAAACTTCAGTTTTGCATGAAATAGGTATATTTTATTTTTTCATCTGATCTTAATCCGGGTTCTTCCGAATCATTCCTTATGAACAATGCAATGAAAGTAACACCAGTTTTGAAGATAATGGGATTCAAAATGTTCAGCAAAAACTGTGTCCACATTAACCCTTAGGTTCATTTGTTCACCTTTCACATGTCAATGTGTTGCGGTCTTAAATTGTTAAGCATCATTGGTTCATCAACAGTCTTATGGCTCATAGAAATTGTTTAAATATGAAAATACTAAGAAATTAATTAATTGATAGGAATTGTGATAAAATTTTGTCAATTTTGATATACCGGTAGATCAAACTAAAACATCAGAACCAAACTTTGCACAACAACGATCAAGTACAAATGTTAAGTTAAAATACCTTTGTGGTGTTTTGTGTTTGCTCATATCTTTTTGAACAAAACATCTCCAAATTTTTTTTTTTATTTTTACAGAAAATGTTACATTCTTGTTGAAATGGGTGAACCTGCCATTCTATTTTGTTGAAATGATGACATTTATAATAAGTATATGACTTATTAAAAGACAGTTATTAAACAGCATTTTCACAACTTATTGTTGGGTCAAATATGGGGCTTACTGTACATACTCCTTTTGAAAAAAACCCTTCTCATAGACTGTAAATTATAAGTTGCATTTTAAAAGTTGACAAAATAGTTTAAGAGCAGAATATCATATTCGAGTTTACAGCCAACTGAAGCAAAATTGACAACAGGTTAAATGTCCTCTTAGCTATATAAGGTAAAAAAACTGTTAAGAATTAAAGATTTGTTAGTTTATTTGATGGGGACTTTACTGACCTTGGTGAGGGACACTGACAAATCACATCATATAGTCTTGTGAGTTGACTGCACATTTTGGTATTGTACAAAGCCAGATGCATGCCTTATTTGGTGATAGGCCGCAGTGATCAGTACAGTAAGCTTAGATCAGATACCTCTCAGGGAAAAAGCATGTCAGCAGTGGTTCATATTTTCGACCATGTAGAGGTTATTTCATAATTATGATAAAAGATTTTATTTGAATTGTAATCTTTGTTTTTTTTACAGTCATTAGATGTACCAATGAAAGGGAACAAAATGTCTGCAGTACTATTGCTGTGTGGGATTAAACAGGACATGTTAATTATTTATGACAGAATTATGGGATATGTTTCCATGGTATCAGAAGATTTTGGTCTATATGTGTTCTCATTTTTTATCAGTAATTTATTGATATCTTAGAGCTTTGTTTTATACTGTTGTGAATTATACAATTATTAGTTAATAAAAATACTTTTTTATGTGTTTTTTGAATTGCTAGTCTGTACATGGTTAATTTTTAAGTACAGTGTAATTATAATTGACTATGATCCCCTTAGCTGTAAACACCAAACCCTGGATCCATTTATCTGGTTGTGACTTTTTCAAAATTGCCTTACTCAACAAACAAGAAAGAGCCACAAAAACATACATGAAGTTATGCAGGACTTTTATGATGTATTTTCTCTGAAATTTCTTTTATCATATACCATTTGTTCCTTTGGAATCAACCTTTTATGGCAAAATTGTACCGGTAGTTTACCACTCTTAATGTTTTGTCAGGCTGAAAGCTACTTCGCTCAGATTATCTCCCTTCTAAATATTCATCAAATGACCTTTACAAATCGTGAATAGTTACCGACATTACGCTTGTCTGTAAACAAAGATGAAAAGTATGACTTTTATGGCATAATGCAAAATGAAACCAAAAATGTACAGCAGGGTCTTCAACAATAATCACCGGTTGATTGATTTGGTGACTTACTTTTTATTGGAGGTTAAAATGTGTGAAATTTCAGTTGAAATCGGACCACCACTTAAACTATGAAAATCCCAAGTTATGAGTAAAAAATTCCTGCTAAGCTCAGATGGCAGGATAAAATAGATCTTCTGGATCCAGATAAATAGTTTATAAAAGTTATTAGAAAAAAATATTTTAGCCAATTTCATCATCCTGATTTTTCGAGATCCAAAACTATTGAACATTTCTAGGTAGATTAAGAGAAATTTAATTAAACAGTTCAAAACAGTGGCAATATTGTGATTTTATGATGAGGTGTGCCTAAGTCATAGACTTTTAAAATTTTACACACACATCACCTTGTCAAATAAAAATGAGCATATAAGAGGTTGCCTTAAAACATAAAAAAACAAGCCACAGAAATTTTAAGACACTGAAAATATTCCTATCGGAAATGCACAATAAACAGGAAGATGGATGTTTGTAAAACGGTTTTTTACAGTATTCTTAACTTATGTGAAACATAAACTTTTCTGTTATATGCTCCATTTATTTTCTCCAAAAGGTTATTGATTTTTAAACATGAATGATTTGTTTACTTGTTAACATGCATGCTTTGAACATTAAAAAGACTATTTAGAAATACGGAATGCTGCAGATCTGTAACCGAGCGGAGCAAGTTTAAAAATGGTCTCCACGAATTTCAAATTTCTTTGGGGCGACCCCCCCCCCCCCCCCCTTTGGTTGTGTGAATGAATTCTTTTTGAAGATGAATTATGTGAAAAGTTTAATTGGTTTTAAATCAAATTATTAAGTTAGTTGGCTTAGTGTGCCCAAAAAGTAAATGAATTTTGAGATTATTATATATGCACGGGTCATTAGTTACTATTACTTATTTGATGGCACTTGCACTGATTGTCATGTTGAGATATATTTTCAGAGATATTTCTGTTAAGAGGAACCGAATATCAAAGTTCTGAGAGTTGGAAACCTCTTTCAACCAAAAAACATTATGGGTCTTTGGGTTCTCATCTTCATTCTCTCAACTCTCCATATAATTATATACCATAGTATAGCGTGATACACTTTGAGTCTGACCCCAAACTAACAAACGATTATTGAAGCAAATAAACTGTGACCTGATCAAATTACAGGTAAAACTCGACTGACTGTGTCTGATTCACAAAGAAATTTGGTCGACTTTGGAATTTTTTCCTGAAGCATTGCAGCCAAGAACAGCCCAAATTTTGCACATGAATTTATTGACATGTTAGAAGTTAGTAAAAAAAAATTTTTGTAGAAATCGGTGATCCTGATTTTTGGAAATCCAAAACTAAAGAGACCCACCCTTAGAACCTTGCCAAAGAGTTTGTGAAGAGAATATTGATATATTCGTAAAACATTAATTGTCTACATTGCTTTTGTACACAATCATACTAAATGCTACATGAAAATTTGTATTTTCGAGATTTTAAATAACTTTTTGAAAATTTGTATGTAATATAAACAATTTCAATTGACCTTTTTCGCCTTGTATAATAGAGAGTTCCAAATCTATTGTTCTATTTTAAGTAGTATCGTCCTGATGTTGGTTGCCATATCTGAACCTAGTATGTCATCTTGATCAGTGTAATGTTAGTCCAGATGAACCATCATAGGCTCTTTTGAACCCTCTGGTTTTCCTGAGCAGAATAACAAAACTATTGAGGTTTGTCAACTCTAAGGAAAATTGAATCCAAATTTGCTATAGAAAGTTTGCTGTGAGCAGTTGTCATTACCTTGCATCTGTCTTCTCTGAATCTTTTACATTCAATTATCCAAATCTGACTGAAACTAAACTTGGCATGATTGTTGCATGGATGATCTTTTACCATACTTTTGAATTTTTCCAGTCAAAACTAAAAATGGCACCCAAAATGATATGTTGTTATTGGATGAAACTTTGTAAATCTTCTTTTCAGAAACCAGTTGAAATGTTATGTTGCAGAAATTATCATTGAATGGTCCTCTACCATACTTTTGATGCTGACCAGATATTCAATATTGCCACCATTATGCAACATTGATTAACATTCAACACTAAGGGAATTTCATTTAAATTCTTTTATCTGTAAAAACTTTGCAAATTGAAACTAGATAGTCTTGTACTAAATTTGAATATTTTATTTAATTGATTGAAATTTCAACTTGGCTCCCAGGGCCTGTTGTGTGTTCTGCTTTGCTGAAACTTTGAAAATTTTTTCAAATATTGCAGAAATGGGGTTTAGGTGGTTATCTTCTAAATTGTGAAACTTGAGCCAGTCAGACATTCAAGATGGTAACCATGATCAGACTTAGTTTTATGTTACACCCTGTGTTTATAATCAGAAGTTACTTTGCCAGTAACTACTAAACTTGACAGTACTGTTGTCTAGATGGTCTTCTACCTTATTTTAATTTTTTATATGAATTTAATCATTGCCACTAAAGCATACAATGTGTTTTTAATGGCTGAAACTTTTAAAATCAACCTTAGAAACCTTCCAATCCAATTAAAATTAGATCCCCATACTCCATACTCCACACCGCAACAAAAAAGGGGAAAGTAAGCATGGAGATCTTATTTTAATTACACTGGACAAAACCAAGCTAATTTTGTTGTTTTGCAGGAAAGGTCATTGAGTGGTCTTTTACCAAACTGGTGCAGTTTGCCAATGAGAGCTTAAAATGGCTGCTATAACCTGACATAGTTTAAACCAGGGCCTAATGGAAAGTTCTATCAAATCTTTGGGTTTAATTTTCTGTAGAATTCAGTACATGTATTTTTGATGTCTCATCCTGTTTCTTTCTTTAACTAAGTTATGTTCTACCTATATTAAGGTTAGTCAACCAATAGCTCCTAGTGTTACTGTGTCACTGAGTTTTGAGTATTTTTAAAAGTGCCAATAATGTGAAGTTGCTACTGACTGAGTAGTTTCACAGCCAGATTTTTGAAATTCTAGTTACACCATGACAATTAAATTGGCAGACAATTTTCAAACATATCTACTCTATCTGGTTGAAATTGACCTAGTGGTTTCAGTGAACTTTTACACAAGTTACTATATACTGTCATAAATCTAGGTTAGACTGTGATGGTTGTTTGTTTGTAGTCTTGAAATGGGACCACCCAAGAACCATTCTTCCAAGTTTTGTTTTCAAAATGATGAGCTATTTTAGAGATCTTACACACCAATACTTTCCAGGCAATTTTGCCATGTGTTATACATTTCACATGCAGGTGTTCCGAGACACAAAATGCTGCGAGTCATTTAAGTGGTCAGGCATGAAGATGTAAATTATGATTAGGATGGTTGTCTAGTAGACAATCATAACCACATCTCCTTTTTCTATAAATATCCCATGAATTGGGAATTTTGTTTCCTTAGTTAAGACTATACAATATAGAAGCTATAGAATGTTTTTGATACTTAGATGAAATGTCTTTCTAGCTCACCTTGTCCGTCAGTCCGTCGTTAACTTTTCACATTTTCATTAACTCCTCTGAAACCGCTTGGCCAAATCGTACCTAACTTTACAGGAAGGCTATATATAAGGTACTTTATAAAGATTGCTCATTTCCTCCCGATCTGTCAACAAACATGGCCGCCATGGACGATTCTTGTTTCTGATTGGCTGATATATTAAAAATCTTCCCCCTCTGAAACCACTTGGCCAAATGGATTAATATTATGGAGCATCTTTGGAGATCCTTTATAAGGTTTCCTCATTTCATCCCTATCGGACAAAAAACATGGCCTCCATGGACGATTCTTGTTTCTGATTGGCTTATACACTAAAAATCTTCTCTGAAACCGCTTGGCCAAATGGATTAATATTTGGTATGGAGCATCTATGGAAGGTCCTTTATAAAGTTTCCTCAT
>JARWCS010354166.1:0-10930 GCA_034783895.1 Geukensia demissa
TATTATTACAGGCTGGATACTACTAATTTTACTGTAAGTATAATGAGATACAGGATCCAACGTATTATTACAGGCTGGATACTACTAATTTTACTGTAAGTATAATGAGATACAGGATCCAACGTATTATTACAGGCTGGATACTACTAATTTTACTGTAAGTATAATGAGATACAGGATCCAACGTATTATTACAGGCTGAAGACTACAAATTTTACTTTAAGTAAACAGAAGTTAAAACAAGTCACTTTAAATTTTTTTAAGCATATGAGACTTAATTAAATACAGATGTTCTCACTAGTGCATTCTGTTTGACAAAAATCATATTATTATTTTGTATTAATTTATGTAATTTTGGTAGAGAATCTAGATTATATTTCTGCATTGTTTTGTCATTTCAGGGTTTCAAGATATTTTTCTTTGTTGTTGGTGGATTGTATCTTCTGTATTTAAGTTACCTGTTAATCAGGGCATATGCAGAATTGAGATCGATGCCCTATTTTGGTAAGTTTTAAATAATTTCTTCTATTTTAAGTGGTGTCATAATATTGCATCAGAAAAAAAAACATAGACACTATATTGAAAGGGTGACATAAACACATTTTAAGTTATTTGTCTTTATTGTCTATTCTAAGTAAATCTCTGAAAGAATAATCACAATTATTTATGTATTGTTGTGTTTCTTTGAATGTAGAAATAGAAGTGCAGGTTAAGAAATATAATAAATAATAAATGACATATTAAAAGTGTGAAATCTTTATTTATCTTTATCAAGGGTAGACAAATCCTAACTTCACACATTACAAAAAGTGTGACAAATAATTATTGTACATTAAATATCTACTTTTGACATGATTTTTTACAACAACCAAAAACAGGTTCTAAAATGTTCATTGACTTCAAATGGTTTGTTGAAGTTTTGTGAATACCAAGTGACATAAGAGTAGCAACACCAAAACACTCACATACACATAAAATTTTTAATAATGTTGCATTCGTGAGCTGGCAAGTTAAAAATCTAGCTCAGCATGTCGGTGTAGTACAAAGCAGGGTTTATTCATCATCATTTATTTATGTTTTCTTGTCCTGATATGCATGAAATGTTTTGCTGCTGGATGTTAAGCAACATATTATCAATCAATCTTGTACATATATATTGTTAATGTACTTGGCATGTACTTCATATGATGTATAACATCAGTTATTTGATTTTCTTTGTTTTCAGATTTGAGGTTAAAGTTCATGACCTTTTTGATGTTAATTGTGTTGACTATCAGTATTACAATAATAGTGATGAGATATGGTGCTGCCGCCTTACAAGACAACTTTGTTGCCGAGTTATCAACAAACTATAAGAATTCAATAGAATTTGTTTCCTTTTATGGACTACTCAACTTTTATATGTATACAATGGCATTTGTATATTCACCCTCCAAAAATGCTCTTTATGGTAAGAAAAATTTTGTTTTTAATATTTTGTATTCAATACACAAGTGTAGTTACTGAAATTCATGATCTTTATGTATGATGAGCACATTGCAACTAAATATCTTTATATCTGGTTAATGTGTTTTTCCTTTCATCTTACTGACTTGAGAATTCTATTGTCAGGCGACTATGGTGATATGAAAAAATTATCTTTGATTCTATTGTTCTTTGGCTTCATTAGGAAGATGACACCACTTACCTTACATGGCAATCCAGTGATAAACAGATAGTCTATATGTATTATGAACAATATGCAAATAAATATCTATAAAATAATAATTTTTGTTAGTAAAGTGGTGAATACTGGTAGTAGGTCAGTTTTAACTTGTTTCAAAACCTAAATTTATTGAATAATAGAAGACATATATTTTGATTTTTAATAACCAAACAGTCTTTAAAACTAATTTTTACTTGTACCTTAAAAAAGATGACAAAAAGTAGTTAATTCTTTTTTTTAGAAAGTAATTTCAAAGATAATCCTGCCATGTCCATGCTGAATGATTCAGATGAAGAGGTGCATTATGGGTAAGTTTTGTCTTTTGTGCAAGAGAATTTTAATTCTTATTTGTAAACGTTAAGTTAATTTTCAGGCATACAAACAAATTTTCAAATGTCAAATTTTGTGTTTAAAACTTCATTTTAATCATTTTAGGTCAGACCAAGAAGAAACAACATTAACAACCAGTCGGAATGTAAATCGTTACCATGACAGCGATGAGGAAATATTTAGACGTTGAGAAAAACATATTGTTAGATGGGGCAGTAGTTAATAGTAGATTACCTGTGATAGTACGAGGGTAATATATTGGTTGTATTGACTTTTTATAGAAGGAAGTTACTGTGATTGGTTGTTTAAACAATCAGAAAATTGATGATGAACTAGTGCAATATTCTGTTTTCTGTCTCTTTTCACTTCTGTCAAGAAATCCCATAATGTAGTGGAAGTATTACTTTGTTTTTTTTTTCAGGCATTTGTGTAAATTTGTATTGTTTTGTTTAAATTTTTTAATATTATTATATTGAATAGATTTTATTTATTTATGGTACACGAGAAATCCAATTTTACTCTCTACAAAATATTGTTTATGTATTTATATTTTGTTTTTAATACATTTTTGTCTTAAGAGCATTTACCTATACAGTTAATATTTGGAATGAATGAAAATTATGTAAAAAAAAACTCATTTTAAAATTGTATGATCAGTTACAGATTAAAGAGAGACTTCTATACCCCCTTTCTCCCCTGAAAAAAATGTTAAAACAAATACAGAAAGTTGTATGCTTTTGTCAAATTGGTAGTTGATTTTTTATACCATTTATGTCCCCTAATCTGAAATACTAGATCTGACTCATTGATTATGTTGTTGTCTTTTATATGGTATTCAACAGTGTAACAAAAACATCCGTCTAGGACAGACAAAAAATCCACCCATCTAGTCCTTATAAATTTACAGGGATTCAGATGGCTTTTTTGTACAAAATATGTTGATTTCAAAACAAGATTTTTGTCTGGCCTAAGCTAGACATAGGTATTACTTTCTGGTGGCGGCGGCAGTAAAGTATAAATGCTAGGATGACCAAAGTTAGTATGCCTATAGTTCTTTATATGAAATTATCAACCAACCACATGACATTGGTCCTTAACCTACTTTGCATGGTTCAGTGACTCTTAACTCCAGCGTCCAGTTTTCATACTTAGGTCAGTTTCTCAGTTACTATACATGTATATAATAGGTCAGCAATATTGGGAGTGCTTATACATTATTAGGAGTACATGTCAGTCTGCCAAATGTCTTTTGTCCTTGACCTCATTTTCAGGGTCCATTGAGTAGGGTCAAGTTTTCATGCTTAGACCTATTTCTCATTTACTGTAAGTGGTAGGTCAACAATATTTGGTGTGCTTATTGATTATTAGGAGTAAATGACAGTCTACCACATATCTAATGACCGTGACCTCATTTTCACAGTCCATCATCAAATTTTTATGTTTAGGTCTGATTCTCAGTAACTGTAAACGGTAGGTCAACAGTATTGGATGTGCTTATTGGTTGTTAGGAGTACATGACAGTCTGTCATGTATCTTATGTCATTGACCTCATTTTCATGGTTCATCAACTTCAGTAAAGTTTCATAACTGATCAAAAATAACTCACCTTCTTTATCATGTTTTCAATTTCTGACTATTGATTTGTTTTATTTAAATGTCTTGGTGGTGTTACTTGCTGAATATTTAGATAAGAGAATTATTGTGTTCATACTTTTATAGGGTCAAAGTCGCATATACAGGCAAGACATTTTTGTGTCCACACTTGTTATTTTTTTTGTCAGACAGGATTTTGCCAATGTGGAGAAACTAGAAGGAAAATTGTGTGCATAATATTAAAAAATACAAAAATTTTAAAATAATAATAAATAATTTAATATTGGATGTAACGCGTCTTCTGATTGGTTGAAAGTATTTTGGTTATAAGCCCATAACCTAAATTTTGCCGTGTGACTGTGACGTCATCTTGTTTTTCCTGGTTTTCTTGTGTTCAACGTATTGACGTTTTAATTAAATTATAAGGAATGACTGTAATATTTTTTCGGTTTATTCGAAATAACCTAAATCCCGTGGTACACACTTCAAAATAACCCGCTGCGCGGGTTATTTAGTGTGTACCACGTGATTGAGGTTATTTCTCGATAAACCGAAAAAATATTACAGTCATTCCTTAAATAAATTTGTTTTAAAACAGAAAGCTTTATCTGTGTGGAATGATCATAATGTATTGATTTGACAAGAGTATCATTCTTATTTTTGTTTAATAGATCTATTTGTTTTAAAATGCCTTTTTTGCAAATAACAAGATTGTTATTTTGTCTGACCTTTTGGTAGCTTCACTGTTTTTGCTTCAATTCTCTTAATATTTCATCCATTTGTCAACAAAGAAAGCATACTGTTTGGCAAAACAAAACATTTTTTTTTATCTTGTGATAAACTTTTATGTAATATAACTTTAAATTATTATTTTTGTGGATCTCATTGATAATTTATAAACTTGTCTATTGTATTGGTTATTTGGCAAGCCATTAAGGTTAAATATCTTCTAATGCACTTTTCATGAACTGAGTATCTCATGTTTTAACTATTGATTCTAAAAGCAATAACACAGTTTGAAAAGGGAATTTATAAAGAGATTTACTATCTTAACGGCAACCAATTTAGGTGTTCAAAATATTTCAAATGTTGTTTGTCATGTGCTCATGTGAAAATTGCTGATTTTGTAAAAAGTTAAAAGTTCTAACAATGTCTAAATATTCGCATATCGGGTATCGCCAAGCTTGTTTTACTGGCATTACTTATAAATATATGCCAATAGATATGAAATCTATCAGAACATTTTTCATTTTCTAAAATTTACAAATCCTTTGAATAAAAAAAGTTATAATGGAAAACAATAAAAATTCTCCAATATTCTGTATGAGTGTAAGAAATCTAAGACCTTGTTTAAAAAATCTGAAATATACAAAAGTTACCGGAACCTTTTTTTACATTGCAATTTATAAGAATTATGAAGATTCCTTCTACAGACTTTTCCAGAAAAGGTAAAAGGTAAAAGGTGAGAGACTCAGCTCATGAAACATACATTAATATCTAGTGTGATAGCATTTACCGGTAAGCCTTTTAAAAAATAGAGGGCTTCTGTTGTGAAATGAACAATTTCTACACCACTTGGCAGACTTTAAGAATCAGAACAAATTATGAATTCATGTTGGTCTTTATTGTATTTATTGTATTTTCTGCAATTTATTTTACTAGTGTTGTGTAATGAAAAAGGTCAGTAATGTAGAGTTGCAGTTTAATTAGTAAATAACTTTAATAAACTATACATTGACTCTGTATTTTAGTTCATTAGAAAACTAAAGATAATGACATTATCAGGTTAAGCTATATTTATCTTGATAATTATTGTGCATTATTTTAGTCTGTAGGGAAAGGTACATATGAGGTACAAGCACAGTCAGAAAGGACAAGGGTCATTAAGGGACATTATCTACCCACAATTTGTGTAGTAATTGAAAAGTAGCTAATGTTCTACAACAGTCACTTGGCTTTGAAATTGCTTTAAATGTGAAAATACAGATGACACAGTTTGATACAACCTTTGAAACAATTTTGTCGATTTTAATATAGATCACACAAAAAACATCATAACCAAACTTTGCACAATAAAAGTTCTCTCAAGTACAAATGTTTAGTCAAAATGTCTTTGTGATGTTCTTTGTGCACTCACATCTATTTTGAACAAAACAACTCCAATAATTAAAATTGTTTAGAGAAAATGTTACATTCTTGTTAAAATAGTCAAAAATGTCTTGTTGTTTTGTCTAAATGATGAAAATTGTATAAGAATAATTTATGATTAATAATATACTGTTATAAACAGCATTTCAGATCAATTTATTGTAGTCACAAAATTTAAAATTTTGGGCCAAATATGGGGCTTAACGTACCTCCTTTCCTGTCCAGATATTTGATAATAAAACAGGTTTTAAATGTTGAAACAAAAGTCCACTTTTATTCAGTGTATATTTTATTAGAAGTTATTATGCCTTGTACATTGCTGTTTGTTTTATTTTATCACACAATTTAAAAGGATGACAACACCATGTCAGTTTTTCAGCTTTTATAGTTGCCTAGCACCCACATTCCTAGCTGTGATGATTGTTTAGCCAGAGTATTAAGCTTATTCATTCTAATTCATTTGACCTTGGCATTCCTTATTCATTCTAATTCATTTGACCTTGGCATTCCTTAATTTTGTTTATGGCACTAATTTTATTCATTCACACTTTTTACAAGTGTTTATCACATGATACTTTTCATAAGAATTTTAGAAAAATGAGAAGCAAACTTTTTTTTATTTTTTTCATTACACAAATATGTAGTAGCTTATTACTGTAATATCCTTTGCTAAGATGAATATTTTATTATTATACATTTTTTCATTGACAATTCTGTCTGGTTAAAAAGTAAAATGTTCCATGCTGTTCCATACTAACTGTAGGTTTAAATTACTAAAAATTTAAACCCATTAAATTGATTATAAAATAATAAGCTTGTTTATTTTGGAAATTCAGTCAAATATATGAAGGGAAGACAATGTTTCATTAAAGCAGAAATTAAATTTTACCATTAGAAAGATGGGTTTGATGCAAACTTTTCTTATTAAAATAGGTTACATATGTTCATTTTGGAGAAATTTGTAGGATACAATTTTTCATATCAGTTTTGAACCAAAATAAATTGTGTTATGCAGAGAGTTCTCCACAAGTTAGGACTAATTGTGTCAAATCTGAATACACATGTATTTTGTTGTAGGAATTATTTTAATTTATTACTAGGATTAGAATTCTTTAAAGTATAGCCATGAAGTTTTTGGTTTTGAGGGATTTAGCAAATAGTACCGGTAACTTTTTAATAAATAGATTGCTCAATCAATGATAAAGTCCTATAAGTCCTTTTCATTGTCATGAAACACCCAAGTGTGCCTCAAATACTAAAATAAATACTTAATATTTCTTAAACAATATAAGTTACTAGATTTCAGATAATTTGGCCAAATTGTGTCTTGCTTTCATCTTTTTGGCTTTTTGAAAATTTCAAACCTTTATCTTATGAATATTTGGCAAATTTTTTGTCAAGAAATGGAACCCAATGAGTCATCCAGTTAAATATAAAAATAAATGTACTGCCCTCACCAGCTACTTTTCAGGCAAATAAAAACTATTTTTGGTGGGTATTTTCCCATTGTATTTTTTTTTTGTCTTTTCAAAAGTGAATGATATCAACCATTTACTAGTATAGATTGTTGCATTGAGATGAGGAAGAAATTTTGATATTACATTTTAAGTTATATGTTACTCTATGTGCATTCTACAGAGCTTTTTGTAAAACCCTGCCAAATGAGTTACCTCCCTTTTACATTGTAAATCCCATAGAGACTTTCCTCTTGCTCCAGGTACATTTACCATTGAGAAGAATATAAAAATGAAAATAGTTTCTGTTAAGACTCACCAAGATACATATTTTTGCAAAATTTATTGAAATTAAACACATTTTACTTTTGAAAAAGGCTTTCCATGAAGTGAGGTTTACAGACAGTAGGACAGCTGTACAAGAGTCAGTTTGGTAAATTAATAATGGTAATTAGTCTTTTTGAATAAGTTGGTGAGGAGATGCTACACATTTTGACCTGAAATTGATGACCCAGACATAGAATTTTACCAAAACTCCTGTAAGATTTTATAATATTCTCTTATAGCTGCCATGGCACCATTGCCCCTCAGGAAACACCCCTACAATAATCAGCTGGTATAAATGCCAATTTGGTCACAGTCTGTATATAGATTAAGCAGTACATGGTTAATTTTCACCTTACTTAATATGTTTATTTACATATTTTATTTATATTTATTTATTTTTGATTCTCTACAAAATTTGCCAAAAATATATTTGTTAATAGATGCAATAAATATTGTTAATGTTGACAGATTATCTTGTAAATATTTTTGTAAATATTATCTGGTTTATTTATATGTAAATAAAGTAATGGAAACAATTTCATGCTCTCATTTACCAAGCTCATATCAGCATAAATCATTTATCTAATAATAACAAAAACGCTTGTTTAGGAATGGCCCACTGTGATGTGCAGCAATTTATTACTTTTGAAATAATAAAGATTACAAAGCCATACAAATGCCAAGAATGTTTAAGGTCCATGAACAGTCACAAGAAATTCAGCAAGAATGCTGTTGTCTAATCTGTGTGTAATAACAGAACACGTAGACATCAGAACTATGATCTAAAACAAAAATAACAATGTTGTATATTATGTATATAAATATATGTTCGACAAATCAACTCATTATATGCGGGTGGGTGGGTTGTAAAACCCAATTCAACTTTGCTGCATGTCAACAGGGCTTCGAACAACCTTTATTTTTGACATTTAACAAGATAAACTATTCCTGTGTACTAGAAGCATGTTTTATATCACATACAAATACCTGTATACATACCTTCAATGCAAGTATCTGTTAACCAATCAGAACAAATCTAAACAAAAACAACTTGACGTGGGCCCATGTAAACATAAAACATGTGTTTATCAAACTTAAATAAATATATTTGTTGAATATAATTTCATTTGCTAACCTCACACTAGTCAAAGCCTGAGATACACATGTCCTAGTATTTACTGATCACCTTTGTGAAGTTTAGTATTCCTAGCTGTGAATGTTCTAGCAAAGTTCACAATATTAACAGTTCATCTAGACTGTTGTCACCACCTGTTGTCATCACTCTGAAATCCGTTAATCATTTATTTATTAATTCACATTTTGAGCTACTCCTCTATAGAAAATTTCAGTTGCAACAAACTGTTGTGGACAGGTCCTGTCTTTTGTTCAAGCCTATAAACCAAGATGTCTGCCATTGATAAATGTAGAAAATTCAGCATAATACTCGCAAAAGTCAACTCCTGGAATGGTTTGGAGGGATTTCCTTGAAATGTTTATTTTTGCATAATTTACTATGCAATGACAGACTCATTTTTGTCAAGAAGTTTATTGGTTTTCTGCCAAAATTTTATTGACTGGTGGCAGTAGCTTCACCAATCAATCCAAGAGGGACACCATTACCAAAAGGAATGAAATTAATGCCAATCTAATTTAAATGTGCTTGTGTTTATGTTTTTTGGAGTAAGGACAAATTTATTCTAATGGTTTATATTTTTAATCTCAAAATTAAAATGACAAATTTGACTACTGTTTTGTTAAGGAGTTCATGGAGTCCAAGCTTTTGTCTTTTTGTTTCATTTTTATGTTTTAGTTTGTTTTTGAATTTGTCATGTGTCTGTGGACTATGCACTTTAGATCTCTCACATAAATATTCTACACTGGATTAATTATCAATTTAAAAATGGCAATCTTTATTTAAGATAGAACAACTGCAATTCCCCTGTTGAAATGAAAGGGTTTTATATAAGATTCATCTCTCTTTGCAAGAAAATAAGGTTAAATAATAAGATAAGCCACGATGTATCATTAGAGTTACTGGAAGCCTGTAGTTGCTTAATTTTATCTCTTCATTTTGAGAGCAATTAATTTTGTGAATAATATTTTTGATAAAGCTATATAATTATTTAATTTTGACAGCAGATTATTGATTATGAAAATGAAAAGATATTGGGTAAATGTCAGAGAGACCACAAACAGAGGAAATTTACAAAACTAGAGGTCTCCACAAGGCCTTAAATACAAAACAAATAAAACATGTATACCTAAAATAAGACTTCTCTTAAAACATTTAATACTTAGGCAAACAATTCCTGACTTGGGACCGGCACATGAGACAGGTGTTGGGTTAAACTAGTTAAATGGGACCCCAACAGGTGGCCAAAGTAAAACCAATGAAAACTATATTGGCAATTGTTTGGTTTAGTCTAATGCTTGTGAACATCATTGATTTATGGTTGCAGTTGAATAGCCCTTATATGTATCATTATTCCTTCCCGAAAAATGCAGTCATATTATGGTATGGCACTGTTGTGGGTGTTGGCATCTGTAGAAAGGTTGATCTCTGCAAGGTTACAATGATTTTAGTTAACCAGTCCTTTTTATATTTTGGAATATTGATTTTTGGTACTAGATATAGGTTGATATTGGTTTTTGGTGATCAAGCCCGACTTGTTTTTTTTGGGGAGGGACTAAGGCAGTTTTTGTCTCACCTGCAACTTTTAGTCGTGGAAGCGAGACATAGGTGTTACTTTCCGACAACGGCAGTGGTGGCATAAACTTTTTTGTGAGCTTTATATCTCTGAAACTATTGACCCAGGTTAAACAAATTTGTTCATGATATGAACTTGCAGACCAGTCATATGTCATTTGACCTTGACCTCATTTTAATGGTCCAATAACTTTGTAAAAAAATTGAAAATCTGCGACAAGTTTTTACATTCATATCCATTTCTCAACAACTGTTATACCTAGACCTGCCATAATTGGACTATAGTTAGATCTAGGTGAGTACTTGCCAGTCTGCTATATTTATTTAACCTTGACCTCATTTTCATTGTTGGGTGACTTAGCATTTTTTTCACAACTGTCATACCTAGCCTAATAATATTTAGTCAGTAGTAAGATCTTGGTGTGTACTTGTCAGTCTTTTATATGTCATTTGACCATGACCTCATTTTCATGGATGAGTGACTGTAAATTTTGCGACAAGCTTTTGCATTCATGTCCATTTCTCAACCACTTTTACACCTAGAGCCACCATTTTGGTCTGTAGTTAGATCTTGGTGAGTACTTGCCAGTCTGTTATATTTCACAGAGACATATAATACATGTATTATATGTCTCTGTATTTCATCTGACCTTGAACTCATTTACA
>JARWCS010354176.1:0-10930 GCA_034783895.1 Geukensia demissa
GAAATCAACTTTATCAAGAACAATAACTCTTGCAAATGGTTGTTTTCATGTACATATTTTTTGTAATTTTTATCTCAAAAGTACAAGGCTCAAATGGCAAATAAAGGCTGGTTATGTATACAGGAAGAGTCCCCGACTTTAAAATTAGTAAGGTTGGTGGGTTTTTGATATTGATGAATCATCTCCTGCATGATTTTTATATGGACTGATCGATACTTAAAAATTATTTATGTTGTGAATGTTCTTGAAAGATAAACCTTTACTATAAGCAGTAAGTTTGCAATTTGTGAAAACAAGCTTCAGTGGCAATGTTCATGCTAAAATATTCTTCTACGGGAAGGTGGCCCAACATTTTTCAAAAGTTGACTGTAGGAAGTCATCTAAATTCCGTAACACATCTGGGATGGTGTGGTGATTTCAGGAATTTGATGTTATAATCAAAATGATTCAGTTTTAAATATGTAAGTGTTAAAATAAGAAGCAAAATCTCACTATAATTATTATTGTTATTTCAGTTAGAAATGTCTTGGGTACCAGTTGATATCCCTGCCAAGGTGTATGATTATGAAGTTGGTTTCTCATCTACAGCAGGAAGTGCAGCTCCAGATATAATGGCGTTTGAATCTACAAAACAACATGCACATCATCGTGTTATGCACACCAATATACCAGATGGCACAGAATTTTATATTATCATAAAATCTATCAGTAAATCTAATGTTGAAGGTCTAACGGTAAGCCAATTTCTCTGGCATGTTTTGGTTCAGAAATTTAAAAAATTTAAAAAAATGAAATATGAAATATTTTATATCTTTTCTTCTTATTTCTATTGTTTAAGAAATAATTCATGGAGGTCGTATTAGTTTTTTGGGGATTTTAATATAAATTAACATTATTTTCGTAACATTTACGAAGATAATGTTACCGATATTAAAATCAAAAACAAACTTACGACCTCCATGAATTATTTCGATTCAAATAGAAAATTACGGTAATTTAGAAATCGAAACGATAACTGACTTTGCCATTCCAATAACCTCCCACTCACAATTCTGGTTTAAGTATGATACACTCAATCATGGGGACTTTGTTGGGAATCAAATAAAGGAATACATCATGAAATAGTCACAATGAATTTAATTCGGAATCGTAGATATCATTAGACATAGCCCACGCAGTATGTTGTGAACAGTGGTGAAATTGACATGGCGACGTTAAAGGAGCATAGCGTGTGCAAGTCATAACTATTGGAGATTTTACCATGGATAAATTCTGTTGATGTTTTTAGGACCCTATATTAGAATATAAAATAATTGATGCATCTGTTGAAAGAATGATAAAGTAATTCCATAAAATATTTGTGTAAACATTATGTTTGGTGTTTTTTGTTAAAAAAGACAAAGAAAAAATTTGTCTTGTCATAAAAATGTGATTTGGTAACACCTGCCAGGGTTTTTCAAATCAAATCTAAATTAAATCTGGCATTCCTTCTTATATTGCATCAGTTTATGATCTTAGGACATTTTGTGTTGTGACTTTTTTCAGAATTCTATGGCTTTGCTGTGATGAAAGGAAAAATTATCAAGGATTTCAAATTAAATCAACGTAAATCGGTAGTCCTTAAATCTTCATTAGTGATGTGAAAAAAATCTTTACAAAAAGAATGGAATTTATTAAATTACAAAATATCCGATTGTTTTGGGAATCAGGGAGTCTGAACTGATTCAGATTGTCCTATTTGTAATATTTCTTAGCATCTGTCATGGCCATTGGCAATGTCATGTAAACCATAATGAGGCAATGAATTCTTGGAGTCAATATGGTATTGCCGTTAAAGCAATTATTTAGAGGATGATTAAAAGATTTGTCTGATCTACATTCATTTGACCTATGATGTTTCAATGTAGCTGTTGTTAGCAGATTTGATACTGTTTTCAGACATTAGGACCATGTTTTATGGATACCACGGCACCAGACTTTGCAGGCAGTATCACTGTGACTCTTTCTGGTGACTATTTAGTAACATCCTGGACATCAGGTGCTTTTTCAGACAGTGAAGAGTTGTTTGAACTAGATTATCAATTCGCTATAGGTAAATCCTTTAATTTACTTGTTTAATTTTGAATCCTTAATACAAACTTTTCATAACACAGAGATCGATTAATAGGTGATTTCTCGAGTACAGTAGCAAATATTTCAGAAATTTATCTAGAAATAAGGGGTGGACAACAATACCACTCGCAAATCATGTCACCCACTGATGTCTGTGCCAGTGTGGTTATAAAGATGTCATTCACTGTGGGCTGTGGTTATAAAGATCAATAATCCTAGGAGAAACAAGCATTTCAGTGGTGTATCAACAGTGTTGTACCTCTGTCTACCAATTAAATGAGTAACTGAAATTTTGGTAAAAGCAAAGGCCTGTTCATTCATTTTTCATACATCAAATAAAATATTGTAACATGTTGTGACACGGCCACTGTATTCGGTGATATGACGGACAGTCAAAGGGAATATTTATTGCAACAAAAAATTTTAAAGCAGAATGGGAGTTGATTAGTTTTCTAATTCATTAAGACTATAAAGGGACATTAATATGCATTTACAATAATTTTATTAAGCCTGACACTACAAATAGAATATTTACAAAAACAAATAAAACAAAGATTTATGGTCAACACAGTATGAGACAGAAAGTGACATTGTTTAATATTTATGACATTAAAAAACTGCTAGCCCTTTTTGTACATACCTGTATATACTTCAAGGTCACAAAGAGTATGGAACTGATGTACAGAACTACATGCCATTAAGAACAGGAGCTTCATGCACTTTAACCTCTCCAGCAACCTGTACTGTTGCTAAGGTTACAGAGTTAGACTGGTTCCTGCATGGACATCATACATACTATGTCTCCATCAAGGTCACCAACACAGCTGGGCTGGTGAAGATTCAGACCTCCTCACCATATATCCATGATGTTCAGCGACCTGCTGAAGGTGTTGTCCTTGATATTGATACACAGGTGGGTAATTCAGGGCTGTCAAGTTTTTATGACGAGCATGCGTAAGATTTGGTAAAAAATTCAAAGATCAAAGGGAAAATACAAAAGATCAAAGGAATTTGTCGACAAATTGAGATCAATTTGCGTGAGTCTCACGCTAAATGCATGAGACTTGACAGGTCTGGTAATTTATGTAATAAAAATTACTCATGCAATATTGGAGATACATAATTTACCTCAATAAAAAGCTTTTTATAAGAGTTTAAAGGCACTACACCACTAGAACTGTTATATCAGTACATTTAGTTATCATTAGAAACAAATATTTTGAAAAGGCCTAACTAGCGGTTGATTTATACAGAAGCCAATTTAGGACCTATCAAAAACATATTTCTAATATGTTATTTCATTAATAATTCGTTATTTCGATTTATAATTCGTTATATCGAATTTTAACTCGAGATCAAGATTTTTCAAACTCTTTACTTTAAATTTTAACCCATTATTGCTATATTTCTGGTATTCATGATCACGGTTTCTTGAATTTGTTATCTCTAATTGTAAATCGATATAACGAATTCTGAAATTCCAGATATCAAATTCCAATCTGTTATTGCACTGTATATAATTCAAGGTTTCCAATTAAAATTTGTTATCACTGTTGCTGGAATTTGAAATATCACAATAAAATTAGTGACTGAAAATTCGAGATATTCAATTTAAATGTATGAAGGTACATTCAATATGCCCTGAGGCAGTACATGAGCCCATTTAAACATATCAAAAATATTTCTTATTCATTATCTAGGTTTATAATTCGAGATAACGGTTTCCCCTGGTCATGGTTACCTGAATAAGTTAAATCGAATTTTAATTCATGATAACAGTTTCTGAAATTCGTTATCTCGAATTGTAAATTTTTGGGTGTCTTCTAAATTCTGAGGTAGTTGGACCAACGACCACTCGTACTTCACAATACGATTGCTGTGATTTGGCACTTCTGCGCCTCGGTGCATATGGAGTTTACCAATTTCCGTCTATTCCTTTATATGACTAAACTCTCTCTTTTTATTTGAATGTTTTTCAAATAAGTTTATTCAGATGTAAGGAGGTCTCAAGGGTCTACTTAATGCAGCTTGACCCCCACCCCCTATTCTAAATACAAATGTTGTAATTTTGACCCTGTTGTGCCTTGATTCATGTCGGAGGTTCAAGTATGCATTTTACTGGGAAATGTCGAATTTTAGAATTCATAATCACGAAGTATTACTCGATATGCAAAATTCTAATAGCTGTGAGAACTTATTGCAATTGCAGATATCAAATTCTAAAAAACCTTGATTACGAATTTCAGAATCTGTTATCTTGATTTACAATTCATTATGACAAATTCCAGAAACCGTGATCATGAATAAAAATTCAATATGACTAATTCATGAAATCGTGATCATGGAATGTAATTCGATATAACAAATTTAAAATACAGTGATTTTAAATGGGCTTCTGTAGATTCAGTCTTGGTTATAAGATATGAAAATTATCTTCCACCAATTAGAAGCAGAACTATAAATTAAGATTTTGTTTTGATATGCACATGTACAGCAACAATTTGATTGTATAACATTTGTATTGTAGGACTTCTCTGCTTCAGCTGATCTTCCTTTAAAGGTAATTGAACATTTTAAATCTTAGACATGTTTGTTTTGACTTTACCAAACCACCCAACAGATCATAAGTAAGAATTCAAGAGTCATCTATATATATATAGTTCTTCCAAGTTTGAAGTCTGTAACGTTAAAGCCTCTGATTCTAAAAACACATCCTTATTTTGTCAGTAGAATCATTAAATATATGAATTATTTATGCAAAAGCATTAGGAAACTCAGGGTTAACAACACAGGGACAGGTCGATAGGCAAAAAAAATCTAGACTAAAACAAAACAATAAATAATGACATGTGACAGAAAACTGAAAAGCTAAAAAAATAACATATATATGACATGTGTGAACAATACAAACATATCTTCTTTGCTTTGTTTGTGTCACCTGGCCAAAGGCCATGTCATTATTTGGTGTCTTTCATCCCTAAACTTTAACATTTTCATCTTCTCCATTAAAAGTTCTAGTCAGATGGAACCAAACTTGACAGGAAACATCAATGGCAGTTCCTTTATAAAATATCATTGTTTTGTCCAGAACAGATTACAAACATGCAATTCTTGTTTCTGAATGGCTGATTTTTCAAATATGTCCTCTGAAATAACAAGGCCAAATGGAACCAAACTTAACAGAAAGCATCCTGGGATGGTCCTTATTAAAGTTTGATCATTTTTATCCAGATCGGATCACAAACCTGGTCTTGGGGCTGCAGTAAAATAAACTTCATGTTGGTGTTTCAGATAAGCAATTCAGGCCCATTCATCTTAGACTCTAGGTTTTTCTTTTTCATTTTTGAAAGGTCAGTTTTATGCATTGCTGATAACTTTACTCAGCCCAAACATGACGGAATATAAAATGATTAATATTTTAGGATATAGAGGACAGGGACTTTCAGACGGACACAACCAGTATGGCTGCTCGGTGGTCAGGGTTTGCTCATCCACACTTAGATGTAACATACAGTATCAGTATTGGTACAACAAGAGGTGACAGTGATGTTGTCAGTGTAAAGGACATTGGATCAAGTACAGCACATGAAGAAACAGGATTATCATTGACACCATATCAGGTATATTTACTATAGCCCTTTTCGAAAACCCATATCCGGAAGGCTGTGGTTCCTTCTAAAATTAAAATTTACCATTCTGGTTCCTGGCTTCTGGGTAGTGTGGTATAAAGTTTCCATAGAAATCACCGCTAAAACGTGCATCGATTTCTGTAGAGGACAAATAGTTAAAGCTTTCATTTTTAGTTTTTATAAATTAAAATATGGAGCGTTAATACCTTAACTACTTCTGGCAGTCGTAGAAAGCAAATGCTTTAAGATAAGGTACAGGGGAAAGTCAGGTTTTTCTCCTTGCTCATTCTTATGTCAATGTGATGCACTATCCACAAAGGGGAACAACTCTTACAAAATCTTATTTTTAAACCAAACTCGGACTTCCAGAAATATGTTTTCGAAAAGGACTATATCTAAGTCTGATCTTTGACATTGAGAATAATAAGAAATAAAATCTCAGATTTTTGGATGATGTGATATCTAATTGATCGTCAGAACATTTTTACACATCTGACAATGGGCATGTCGTTTTGTTTACATTACTTTTTCAAAATTGTACAAAGTTTATTTTGTATGCATATTTGACACATATCATACACAAGTGCCCTGCATATGAACACACACGAGAAATGTTATGTTACATGTTTGACACCCGCATGACATATTGGCGTATGATGTGAAGGCCACAATACCAAACATTTATACCATTTCTTCATGTCTACCAAAAATGGTGGCATTTATAATATTTAAACATTCAAGCGAAAACACAATTCTGAAAAGTGTTTTAGAAAAACTACTGTTTCTCTGAAAACATTTCATTATTTTCAAAATATTTACCATACATGTAGGTTAATAGCATCTCTGAAGTTAATTGATTTTTGCCGATGTCAGAACATAAGTACGTCATTTGGTAGTCATGGCAGATATTATGTACTGAATACCTTAAGTCATTTTGTTTTTAGGAAAATCTTATTAAAAATTAAAAAAAAATCAGGTTTAGAAAAAGATTTACAAACAATTCATAAAAATATATCTCAAACTTATGAATTTTAGCACTTTTCTTTAACAATCTCATATAAAGTATCTATTTTCAACATAAGACACTAAAACTGTTATCAAAGAAATTTTACTGTGAATAAAACACATTTTTATCTTATACAAGGAATAATACTCCTAACCAGGAGAACTAAGCAGAAATAGCCAATCGTGGAGTTCTGACTGCCAGTAGTAGAAATCTGCCGAATAGAGATCTAATATCATCTGTGCAGTGGAAAAAAGTATGACAAAAAATTCAGCTTTGTCATAATGAGTTTAATCAAAAGCCAATAAACAGCACTCTTTATCATTTGCCCGACACTAAAAACTCTCACACAACTAAATACATATATACTATTTATAAATAATAATGATAAAATGTATCTATTTATGATAATGACAACAAAAATATATTAAATAATCATTTTATAACTCTACAACATCAAAAAATGTATTCATCAACTTGCTCTTCTTAATATTTATTACATGATTTTTAAATCCAGAGAGTTATCTCCCTTTAACTACCAGGAATTCAAACAAGTTATTTCCCTTTCAATACTATCAATTCCAAAGAGTTACCTCCCTTCACTTCCAATTGTTGAGACATGTTTCAATAAACTTATGTGTAATTTAGAGACCCGATTTCAAAATTCAATTTTACCATTCTACAACCAAAAGCATTCACATTAAGACAATTTAGTATCTGAATACTAATTTTTCGCAATCTAATTCTACCTTTTTTTAAGGAGGTAGACCTAGGTTAAGGGACAGAACTCTTATAAATCAATTGTACGTTTGTATTAACCCTTTTTTATAAATTTTGTGAAAGCACCTGAATAACTCAGATTAATTTCATTCCATTTCCAGTGAATGCTTCAAAAGCTTTGATGAGATTGTAAAATATAAACATTTTACTGATTTCAAGAGTTATCTCCCTTCGACCAGGGGTACCTCCTTAAATTCACAATCTATCGACCTTCATCTGTTACAAACATGAAGTTGCACCATTGTCACACTAGGTATACCCGACTTGTAATCAAAAAGGAAAGTTACGAAAAAAGGAAGTTGGAACCAGATAATGCAAGTCCCATCTTATAAAACTTGATACAATATTTCAATCATTGCATCCAAAGGAGCCCAAAAAGTATATGATAAAATGTGAAGGAAGGGATGGACTAGGTGATTTAAATATCCCACCCACTCTTTGAATGGGGTATAATATACATTATTGCTGGTTTATGTGTTTTTTTTCCTTTGATCTTACTTACTTCAGAATTCTATTATCATGCAACTTTGCTGATATGAAAAAATTATCGTCGATTCCATTGTTCTTTGGCATCATAATGAAGATGACATCACTGGCCTTACATGGCAATCCAGCAATAAACAGATTATCTTTGTTCATCTTTACTCAATCTGTCATATCTATCTCAACGTAAATGTCTTGATGGATATTATTGATCTCATAAAGAAGATCAAAGATAATCTATAATTAGAAGCCATTGGATGTCTATTTACCAGACAAAGGTTGCAGTTTGCAGGTTAATCCAAAATATTATAGGGTCAGAGTTGTCATTCATCAACATAAAATGGGCTAACTCCATTCAATTATACAAGTACTGTTGTACCTTAATATGGAGAAAATATATGGATCCAATGTTTCCAACCTTTTTCTACAATTAAACTTTTTATATTACACATAAACCATAAAATTAATGATGTGATTGCAAAATTTTTGTGGTCATATTAACTAAAAAAGTCATCAAATTCTGTTATGAAATTTACAGCTACAAACAGATAAATATTCACGTTTTTCAAGTTTTCATTTTAACTTTCACACTAACAATTACAAAATTTAAATAGTCTAATCCCTAACACACACACAGACACAATCTTGAACTTACTCAGTCTTCAATCATTATCACAAAAAATATAAATGTCATCAACTGAACAAATATTATGTATTTGCTATTATACACTGTTGTTTGGTAGCAAGAAGGCCCTATACATTTTTATTCACATGATGATTTACACAATTTTTACTTTTTCAGCAAAAAACATATTCTAACCAATTCAATGAATCTGTCATATGAAATTTTCCTAAATTTCATTCAAAGTATTTCATATTTCAACTCACTTAGTACAAAACTAAATGTGTTGTAAGTCAGTAGAATTTCATACTCATGGGCGTATTTAAATTTTACCATATATTAACATTCTGAATCATATAGATGTAATTAAAAAAAAAAAACTTTGAAAAAGAAGGTGAAAAACAAACAAGAGACAATCAAACTTCTTGATGCTAAAAGCAATTCAAGAGTTTTTTCCCCTTGTAATTAAATATCATTATTTTCTGTCAATCTCTTGTCCAAATCATACAAAAGTTCCCAACATCCAAAAAGAAAATAAATCTAACATCCGCAAAATATATTGTGCTTTTCTACAAGTTATTGGGAAACTGTAGTATTGTTTGGGGAAAATATTCGAATTCCTCTAAATTTTTAAAGAAATATAATAATTCAACCAACAGTCTCTTAATATTTTCAAAGACAAATAAATCAAATAAGCTAAAAACGGTGGCAAATTTCATCTTGGGTTCATGAAAACAATATAAAAGAATAGGAATTGGTTCCTAAATAATAGAAAAAATGTTTAAATTAAATTAAAAAAGGGGAAAACGGCTCTTTAGAGCACAAGAAAAAATTTGTCCTTCAAAGTAATTCAAAACAAAAATTTAAAAAAAACAAAAAAACAAAATAAAATAACAGTAATAAATAAAACAAGCAACACACATTCTGCCTTTGTCAAGACAGACCTAGACACAGAATAAAGACACATTCTGTCTTTCTCAGGACTGACCTAGACACAGAATAAAGACACATTCTGTCTTTCTCAAGACAGAACTAGACACAGAATAAAGACACTTTCTGTCTTTCTCAAGACAGACCTAGACACAAAAGCATCAACATATGTTCATAAACTCAACAAAATAGAACAATTTTGAAGAATTATTTGATATATTATGAACTGATTTCTTCCTTAATTTTTCGGTCCAGGATCTGTTCAAATGTAACCGCTGGTGAAGTACCATTAGCAGAGGTTGCTATTGAGGTTGGAGGTCGTGTCAGATTCAAAGGCTGCCCCTCACTATCAACCCTAAAAATAAATTTTATGACTTATTAATTTGGAAATACATGTAATTATTATTATGCTAAATTTGTTGTTTTGTTTGTTCGATTAACGCCACTTTCAACAATATTTCATTTATACCGCGGTAGTCAGTTTTACTGGGGGAGTAAGCCGGATTGTCTGAAGAAAACCACCGACCTTTGGCAGGTAACTAACAAACTTTATCATTTGCAATACAAGTTTAATGTATCCTTTTTTGGATGGTACAAAGTTGGTCAAGAACTCGTGCCATATCAGTGATAGACAAGAACTCATGCCATATCGGTGATAGACAAGAACTCATGTCATATCGGTGATAGACAAGAACTCATGCCATATCGGTGATAGACAAGAACTCGTGCCATATCATGATAGACAAGAACTCATGCCATATCGGTTATAGACAACAACTCGTGCCATATCAGTGATAGACAAGAACTCATGCCATATCGGTTATAGACAAGAACTCGTGCCATATCGGTGATAGACAAGAACTCGTGCCATATCGGTGATAGACAAGAACTCATGCCATATCTGTGATAGACAAGAACTCATGCCATATCGGTGATAGACAAGAACTCATGCCATATCAGTGATTTACAACATTGATCTTTACAGCTAAGTTTAAATCATCTAGACCACTCGGCCACCCAGACTCCGTGCTAAAACTGTATTTCATTAATGATTTGCGTAATTGTTATTTAGAAACTGATTGTGTCATATTTGCAAATTATATTTCTTAATGTACATAAAATGTATTAACATGTTATATCTCAAAACGTACATATAGATGATGTGTCCAGAAATGTCCAAATATCAAAAAGATACTGAAGACCCAATCTTGCCAAGGATCCCTTCTAACAAATGCAGCCATTAAAGAAACCTGGTTGAAAATGATTTTAAACATAAACAGCGTTTGGTAGCATAGATATTTGCCTTTCCAAATAACTATTTCAGATACTGAGAAAATTTTTTGTTAAAGAGAACACTGCTGCATGGCAAGA
>JARWCS010354187.1:0-10930 GCA_034783895.1 Geukensia demissa
TTAATCCCAGTCTTCCTTTAATTATTAAATGAAGAAAAATCAAAGTGCAAATATGTTGCCTATTATTCCTTAAAATAATATATATTATGTTATATATACTTTCTTTTATTTCTAGTATTGAACACTCCTTATAGAACCTCAAAACTATCTTTATCAAAACATTTCCTAATTAACCAACACCTTTTAGTTTTATCAAAACATTCCTGATTGTCCAACATTTTTTTTTCACCTTTCATTCCTGAAATTTTCAAATGTGGGACAATCAGGAAGACACCTAACAAATAAATCAACTGACAGCAAGATGTACCGATTTATAAAATGTACTCCTTGTTTCTAACATCTAGTTTAATATCCAAACACAATTGATAACAAACCTAGTTATCACAAGCTACGGCATCAATTATAACACTTCTGTTGGATTTAGTGTAAAATATCATAAACAGCTAAAGAAAAAAGGCGTGTTATATACCGTAGGTTATCAATTTTATGCAGGTGCAACCAAACTTTAAATTCTAATATATTAATGATAGAATTTTGAAACTTAAAAGTTTTAATTAACTTATGGTAACGAAACCCTTGACTTAATAATTTGTTGGTAATGCAAAAATTACGTTAATAAAAATTTAAAAACATACTGCATAAACGGGCAAAACGGACAACTTGAAGAAGCCAAAGGGACGTAGCCGTTAAGGAAGGGAAATTAACAATAGGGAATGAGAAATTGTCTTGTCTTATTGTATATTTTAGTTAATCAAGTCTATTTTGGTTTTTCCAAATTGAGTTGTGAAAATTCATTCCACCTTGTACTTGCAGTCCCGATATCCTGTATTTTCACATCAGTTTTTGGTAAATACTTTTTGTATTTTAACAAACAAGAATAAAAAAAACTGACATTCATATGTACATGAACGGTGTTTTTGCCGGTAGCATAAAGCTCTCGAGTAATGGTTTGGCATGGAAACATAAAGTTGAGTGTAAAAATCTTTTTTTTTAAATCGTGTACCTATAAACGCGTTTGTAAATTATTTGAAGTCATAAAATGGATTAGAATAAGTGAAAATGGAGGAAAATGTAATTGTTAAATACCTAAAATCCCGCAAAATAAATGAAATCATCGTAAGTGAAACATTTACAGGGGAAAGTGATCACAGTCCTTTCGCTCTTCAAGTTCTGTTTGACGTAAATAACAAGGACTAGCCCTAACTCAAAATTCTGGAATCGCGAGAGATTAAGAACTCCATTCTACAAGACTGAGAATTTAATGTACTTATATTGACCAGAATCAATTATTTTCAAAATTTATCGTTACTTTATTTCGGAAGAAAATCTAAATTTTGTGCAACGAGGAAACAAAAACGCACTTGCATCGTAATTATTCGTGTAAAATTTTCTTTAACAATTGATTCAAGTCAACATTATTTAAACAAGTTTTGTTCAAACTTTCCTAAAAAAGTTTTTGAACACCAAAGTCGATCGTTTAATCCATTTTTACAAATTTTTCATGATTTTTCATAATTGTCATACAAAGGTCCATCACAACCAAAATTAAGCTTGCCAAATGAAAAACGACATGTGTATTCATTTTCAGCAGATATAAAGGATCAACCAGTTAATTTTAGCATGCTGGTGTCACTTCTTTTCTTCCGTATATAACTTTTTGAACTTATATATAACTGAAGTCCTGATTCACCCTATCATTAATTATAGACACGATTTGTATTTAATTTCACTACTAAACATTCATCCAGTTTTTGAATTTGTGACAGGAGGGAAAAATTTGAATTCCAATAAATTTAATTTCAATTTTGTTGTAAATTTCATCCCTCAGCTTGTGACATACAATTAAAAGTAAGAAGGCAAATAAAGCCCCTATGGAACAAAAATCAAACGCTAAACAAGAAATCTCAGCTGTTTCACAACGACGTAGAACAATTTGGATGACATGGAAAATTTTATGTTTATATCGATACGATGACCTATGTGTTTTAAAAGCTTGACATGGGTTTTTTTTTCTTTCGAAAAGTCTTTTAGCTTTTTTTTAATTTTATAAATTTATAAAAATAAATAATCATAAATTTCTAAGGCTCTTCCTTCTCATGTAGAAGTTACCCTTGGCTTAGTTTGGACTCATAATTATTCAGATTGTTTTGGTTCTAATGTTGGTGCTTATTACATGCCATTGCCTTTTAACCGTATTTCCTACATTTGGACTTTGATTTAGAGCACTGCTAACAAGTTGTAAATGTATTTGACCATAGAGTGTACAAAATTTATATTGGTATTTTGTAATGCATTTATTAGCTTCCGGATTTTCATAGAAATCTAGCGGTCAAATCTATTAAAAAGTAGAATTGTCGCGCTGTGACAGAATAAATACAGGCGTTAAGTTCTTTTTCATTGTGAGACACAGACACACTCTGCCAAAACCTCTTTCCAAGTTTCCAGTTATTTTATCAACAGTAAAAAACGAACTCAAGAGTTACTGTGAAACATGCCATTCCAAAAGTGGCGTGAATCATATGTGGGTTCTAACCAATTCAAAAGATCTGTTAGAAATCCTCAAATCAAGTTCCCTTTCCTATTGCAGTAGCATCAACCTTATATACCACTATTCCAAATTCAAAACTGAAAGAAATACTAAAAGCTTTGGTTCACCCTTGTTTTGTTTAAAAAAAGATGACAAACGCAAGTACAAATTTTTGGTTCTAGGAAGGGACAAACCTTATTTTGTTATTAACCACTCTAGATGACATTTGCAGAATGCTAGATTCTTGAATGAAAACATTGTTGTAATGTTTGGCAGACGTTTGTTTCAACAGACTGTAGGCATTCCAATGGAGACCTACTGTGTACTCCTTGTCGCCAATTTATTCCTATCTTCGTATAAAGCTTCATACAAAGCTTTCTGCAGATAAAAGAGAAGAAAAAATCTTTTGGTTTCACGGTCCGCTATATAGAGGATGTTCTTTCACTCAATAGTTCTAATTTTGGAAACTATGTTGACCGCATCTATCCAATTGAACTTGGCATAAAGGATACTACAGAAACAGAAGGGTCTGCTTGTTACATTGACTTACACCTAGACATTCACAGTAAGGCAGGATTGAAAATAAAACTTTACGACCAAACAGATGATTTTGATCTTCCCATTGTGAATTTTCCGTTCACCAGCATCATTCCAGTCGCACCTGCATACGGAGTGTATGTTTTTCAGTTGTTTTTTTTTTTTCATGGAAAGATTGAAGTCATCATTTTGGAAATTTTTCGTTCGCTATCATAATTTGGTTGACCGATACGAAATATCCATTTCAAAAATGAAAATGGTTATTTTCCCATTAAGGGAGAGGAGTGATCTTCGTATAGGTAGGAGGTCTGAAAGCAAATTGAGCAGCTGCGAAGTATTTGATGAGCAAACGAGAAAGATGTTACGAGTCACTCAAACCTTACTCAGTGGCTAAAATTGCGCGTGGAGCAGGAGGAGGTCTCATAGCGATTTGAGCAGCTGAGTAGAGTTGGACGAGTGACTCGGGACATACTTAATGTGGTGATACCACATCACAACACACCTCCCCACATCTAAGTGTTGGGAATCGGTATGAAAATCAGAATAATCGAAAACCATGTCTCGTTTCGATTATCGATTATAATTGGTTTTGGTTCCTCAAATAAAAGGAATCGAAGATACCAAAGGGACAGACAGAAATCGTTGGAAGACAAACAAGACCATGGCCAACAAATGAAAAGAAAGACAAACAAACATAGAACACACAACACTACACTGAAAACAAAAGCTAGAGTAACACGAACCGTACAAAAACCAGGTGAGTTCAGGTGCTCCGGAAGGGTAAGCAACTCCTGCTCTACTGGTGGCACCCGTCGTGCTACTCAAAAGTCAAAGCCGGTGTATAGTCACAATCGATGTTAGAACACACAACACTACACTGAAAACTAAAGGTGGAATTAACACGAACCTTACAAAAACAAGGACGAGTTCAGTTGCTCTGGAAGAGTAAGCAACTCCTGTTTCACTAGTGGCTCAGTAGTCAAAGCCGGTGTATAGTCACAATTGATGTTAGTCACAACCGGTATAGGAACGGATTTGTATTCATGACAGTCGGAAGAAATCTATGAAATCACATATAATGATATATGAAAATACTTCAGAAAAAATTTTTCTAATTTTCTATTTGTTTTACTGAAGTACCCAAACTTATAGTTTCATCTATGCATGTTTGACATAGAAAAGTATCATTCTGAAAACGTTTTTCAGTATTCCTTTATCCTTAAACTTTTTCATTTTTTTATATGATAACAAATATGCATTTTATTTAATACCCCTGAAATATTGCATTTGGTGTAATATGACGGCATTCCCTTGTACTGTAGAAGAAGAGGTATTTACTCATAATTTCTACCAATCAGTAAACATTTTATTAATTTGTTTACTTTTTTCGATTTTCGATTATTGGAAATAATAATCGATTAATAAATCGATAATCGGAACATTACTACTACATCTCACCACACCACACGGAGCTACTTGAGCAACTGAGTTACGTTTGACAACTTACTCGAGACTTTCTCAATGTGGTAGACATCTGATCACTCTATATCACACCACACGGAGTGATTTTAGCAAAAGATCAGGATTTGGCGAGCATGTGGGCAAACACACAAGAACGATCAGACTGACATAGATTCAAATATTACGAAAAGAAACAAAAGGAAGAATAAGTAGTTTTAATTATGAACTTAAATGTAGGATAAATACAGAGTGACTTTTGTACTTGTGAAAGAAAAAACGGACCTCAGTCAACGACGAACAGCGTCAGCAAATTTCGTCCAGTATGTTTGAAGATGGATTAACAACCCGAGGGAGACTTATCGTTATGTATATGTTTACAACGAGAGAGATATTGTCCAAGTTCCAGAAAATTCACAAAAGGTTCGGAGCTAATACTCTCGTCTCATCCAATGAAATAACGAGAAACTTGACCAATAAAAAAGCAGAAAACTCGACGTATCGACCAATGAAATGATTGATCGATGAATGGGAAGTTAATAAGAGCAACAACCAATCAAACCACTGCAGTAATTATAAAAGGGACAGCACGTATTCACAAACTTCACATCACATTCATCATCACAGCCACGTAGCTGTCATCGAAGCAGCAACATGTGCTGCCGAGCAGGAACTTCGACCGTAGTACAACGTGGAGTGATGGAGTAATGACCAACTCCTTACATCGCCCTCGACGCAGTGACCCACTAGCAACCAGCCCTGCTGCAGTATGTTGAGGTAGGACGCGGCCATGAAAATCACTTCACAGCGGAACCGGTCTGCTCTGTTCGTTACCGTGGCCCTGCAAAGCGCCGTTGTAGACTAACCAAATCCAACAAGCTACAGAAAGTTACCTCAAACGACGACAGCTTAAACAACGACATAGAACGTCGAAAAGTTACAATAACTCATGCGAGCCTCCTTACCAAATTATTAAATCACCATTTCCAACGACAAAGTTACAACAATATCATATGTTCCGCCAGGGACCGTCCGACTGAGAGCATTTGCTGTGTGGGACGTTAATAACCATCAACCACCACCACCACAAACTTCAGTAGAAACAACAACAGAGATTTTTTACTTGTAGCATATAAGGAGAAGAATTTTCATTGAAGAACAACCAGACAGACATGAAAAGACCCATGTTAAAGGAAGTCAGACCTAAAGCTGATCCATCTGTGGAAAAGAATTCAGCTGCTTAACAACATGCCGCTACCCATAGGGGGAGAGACCCGTTAAGACGCGGTATGTAGTCATAACTTCTATAGAAAGAAGACAACTTATGGCAACACAATGGTTTATTTCGCCAGATCGGAAAACTATAACTTGGTCATAATATAGTGGAAATGTTGTCTGGGCTATCAGAATTATTTTTTTAAAATATGAGCTATTGATGGCCATACAAATTTTACATGATTACTTCTGTTGTTGTCTTGGATATCAATACCAGTAATACCAATATAATCGAAAAGAATAAAAACTCGATATTGGGCAGTTTTACTGGTCCTCTAAAGGTATCAAAAATATATAATGACAAATAACTATGTTTGACACCAGTTCCTGGAACATACTTTTATCAACTCTCGTCAAGACTTGTCAAACACACTTAAATGTCAAAACACACACCTAAGTCAGGGTAGTTTTTGTTTCATGTAAATATCCTTATTGTTCTGACGCTAAAATAATGGAGCCTCATGATAATAGTAATAAACATTAGCTTCGGTGTGTATACAGATGTTTCGATATGTAATAAATGGCGATAATAGTGAAAAAGGTTTGACCATATTGTTTTAATTTAAACAGACTGATTACTGTTTAGAAATATTGACATTGCTTTATGGAATCTCTCAAGGTGACAGAAAAAAGAAAAAGAAATAAAAAGCACCGTTCATATCCATTTTTTATGATATTTGTCAGCGAGGTTCGGATGTCTTTCGTCATCTTTGATGGCAGCTAATTATTTTTTTGAAGGGGAGGTAACTAAAAATTTTTGCATTATTAATTTCGCAAAACGATATCGGTGATCACAACTTTTCTTTTTATTATTTGATAATATAAAAAACACCTTTTCCAATTAAGTTATATTTAAAAGAAA
Organism: Geukensia demissa; assembly: GCA_034783895.1. NCBI lineage: Eukaryota > Metazoa > Mollusca > Bivalvia > Mytilida > Mytilidae > Geukensia > Geukensia demissa. The sequence goes on from JARWCS010354187.1 coordinate 6,660, forward strand.
GTATTTGGAATATACCAGAAAGACACGATCCTCATCATCCACGTTTTAACAAATAATCAAAAGTAAAATATAACTGCGAGTATATCGTTTATGTTCTCTATACTTTGAAAAATGTATTTTTATCGACATAATCGAACGAAAATTTTGAACAACCCGTTGCCTCAGAACGATTTCAAATGCAAATATTTTTCTTGCATTTTATTTAATTTGCACAATACAGATTATATTTTGACAAAGTGAAAAAGACAGTTGATTTTTTGGACCCTACAACATCCTTCAATGTTGTTATTTGTTCACTTGACACATTTACAATTTGTTATTTTCTTTGGATCATTTATACGGTGTATATAATGCTCAACTTGTACGTTTTGTCCGTTTATGGAACAATATTTTAGATTCAAATGACTGTAATCTTCTAAAAAATATTATGTCAAAGATTTCGTTATCATAAATAAGTTAAAACATTCACTAAATTGATTGATATGTCAGCAGTGGTCGAAGTCAAAATTTTGGAAATCCGGTTAAAATACAATGGAAAATTAATAACCACAAGCATTAGAACCAAAACATTCTAAATGAACAGCAGTCCAAACTAAGCTAAGGATTACATCTTCATCAGAAGAAAGAGCCTTAGATATTTTATAGTAATTTTTATCAATTTTGAAAGGAAAATTTTGTGGCATTTATGTAATGAGTCATGCCAGAATAAAATTTCTGGCTACTGGGCTGCGAATGTCCATGGCGACTACAACCCACCAATAGTGACATAAACCCAGTGGTTGTAATAAATGAATCACAAAATACCAATTTGATGCAGTGTTTGGTCGCTGCTTGACAAATCATTCATCAGCGTGTGTAAACACATAAAAGAAAAACGTCTTACCTTGAAGCGTTCGCTTCGGCCATTTATCCAAGGTGGTGTATCCTTGTATGTGACGTAGATTCCTACCCGTGTGATTGTCAAGTTTTGTAACTGTGGGTGTTGCAGTGTCATGTGTGATCTCAATGCCTACTCTATTAACCATATAATTGCTATGATTTTGCTGACAGAAATGCTATTATTTGGGTCCTTATATGCTGGCATGACAATATATTTTGTTATGAATTATAGATATAGTTTCTACAACATCTGCATCTTTTTGTTCTCATGCTTGATGATCAATGTGTATTTTAATTCAAGTAGGTGATCAAACAACTTTTACCAAATCTGGAATGGTATCAGTTTCCTCCTTCACTTGTTTTGCCCATTTTTATGGTCCTCTATTAAATAAGAAACAATATAGAATCTATAGGATTTATTTCAAGGAGACATATTCCATCTTCGTACGAAACGGAGAAAATTGTAAATCTGGCTTAAGGTCTTCACATTCACAAGGCCTTCATAAAGGTAATGTGACAAGCTTTAAATCGACCCAAACTGATAAATACAAGCCTTCAAACAGGCCTTAAACAATACACGATTCAAAGAAATCTTAAGCTATAGTAAAATGGGGGATATGGTGTAAATATTCATGACACAAAAATCTCATATGTACAAGTAAATTCCAAACAAAGGAACATTTGATTGCTGTTCTTTATCTAAAGTCTCAGTGAGGCCTTTAACACGGAGTAAAAACTCGCACCTGTTCTGGGTCAAATTTAGTAGGAATGCATGTTTACAGCATCTTTGCGTCCCTTTAACAACCATCCAAGTACAATATCATTGTATTACAATCACTTGACTAAACGGGCTTAACTAAAATGTCTTGTTAAATAAATGGTACACGTACATGCTCTTACATTGCTCTTTTATTGCATAAGGCAGATTTCTATCCGACATAATAAGTACACGTAAAACTAGGGTTTATCTTGCTTCAATGATGTTCATACAATACAAAAAACCAATGTGAAAAATACAAAGACCAACCAATGACCTCGCATGATGTTTTAGGACTAGCACATGATATATGTGGAGGGGTTGAACATGTTTTGCTCAATTAAAACCTTTACCTAAAGCGAGTCTAAATGCAAATAAAAACAAGAAAAAACTGTAGAAGTCAGTAAATTAAAATAATCAAATGTTGAGTTTATGAAAATTACATGACATTTTTGTTAATCTACAATTTATCAAAGATTTTAGAGGATTTGTCGATGAACTGAATATGTTTAAGGTCCAGAGGAGAACAAATTACAAACAAAAGACCCGTCTGTGAACTGAAAACCGAGGAGCGTTAGGTTATAAACATCTGTCATTTCCAATGAAAGGTGTTTGATATGGTCTAGATATTCAACCTTGCAACAGACTTCCTTTGGTCCACTCACAACGCGCTAAGGCCGTGTCCGTTTTTTTTTTTACCTCCGGAGAAATTTTTAAACCTACCAGCCAGCTAGAGCGAAAAACACACACAGAAAAAACCTTTGGGATAGATATTTCAAACATGATAACACCAATTCTTAAAAGTTAAAATCTATTTTTTCGATTAATCTGTTTTGAAAAACTGTATATCTATAAAAACATACTAAATTCAAAATCAGCGATTTTTATGTCTAAATAAAGCATTATAAAATTTCACTAACTTATTTAATGCTTTTGGGTATGTTTTTAAACTCAGTGACAACAAAACCTACCAGCCCGCGGACTAAACACAAAAACAACAAAAAACCACATCAAAGGCCTTAGAACGTGGCTTTCTCCAGAATTGAAAGGTTTTAGCGTCTTTCTTTGACATAAATAGGAACGCTCTTAAGACGTCCATTGCCTTCATGCAGAGCGGATATATGTTGTGCATTTATTCTTCTTCGGCATGCCTTTTTGTGAATGGGATAATTCGATCTTTTTGTTTCTCTGGATTTGTAAGAGTTGTTTCTTAATATATGAGACGGTACATATTGATATTATCATTTTTAAGCATTTAAAGAGGATAAAGTGATTTCAACATTTTAGGAATTAATCATTGCAGGGGAGTTAACTCCAATGATATTGTTTTATAATGGATTGCACTATGGAACTATAGATTTATTAATGCAGCGAGAAAACGAGATCAGTGATCTAAAGGAGTAGGTCCACTTAGGCCGTAATTTGGCCCTAAAATTAAAGTATGTCCATTTATTCCAAAACATCACGTTTTAGTTTAAAATATGTTAATATTTGAGCAACAAATCATTTTTATCAATCAAAGCATCATCATAACTGCAATACTTGCCCAGAAACTATAAGAAAAATTAGCATTTTCGTAAAAATGTCACATTTCTTGCCATTGTGTGAAATGTTTTGGTACATGTAGGACATAATTCAATATTTTACTAAAATAACACAGTCCAATTTTAAAACTTTATTTTTCATGGAATTTCAAGGCCAAAAACGATCCTAAGTGAACCTACTCCTTTGAGTCAAATTTTATGTGCTTATTAGTAGTCTATATTAAGACCACATCACTACTTGCATGACTTTGTGTAATTTCATTTATTATGAGAAATGATAAAAAATTGTTAAAAAATTTTGCTGTTTTATTTTTGCATAAGTCGAAGACAATAAAAAATCTGCATCCAAAATAAGAAACAAGGGAGATAAATGTCAGGTGTTGCATTTTTATCAGCGTTCATTTACATACATTTTAATGTAATTCCTCATTTTTAAGGATTTTCACCAAGGCACAATGTTTTATTAAGCACCATTCTGAACTTTTTTATCCTGGCATATCTCATTACCATGATTATGTAAATGATTTTAATTTTTCTGTTCAAAATTGATAAAATTTCCAATTATTTTCTTGTCTAAGGCTGTTCCTTCCGATGCAGAGGTAACCCTTAACTTATTTTGGACTCCTGTTTAGTTAGATTGTTTTGTTTCTGATGTTTGTGCTTTCATTATATATTTAAACGAATATACAACATTTTGACTTCGAACACTATTATACGAGTCAATCAATGAAATGGCCATACAGTGCAACGAATTGAAAGTGGTATTTTCTAATACATTTATTATCTCAACAGATGCATTTAATAACTTTCTTCACATTTATCATGTTTATTTGGTTTCTCACCATACGAACAATGTAATCTTATGTGTCTCTTTAAGCTACCAATCTGCTTAAATGTTTTTAAGCATTTCTCACACTGAAACGGACTTTCCTCAGTATGTGTCCTTATGTGGTTCTTCAATTCAGTACCAGAAGAAAATCCTTTTCCACAATCTTTGCATTCAAAAGGTTTCTCACCGGTATGTCTTCTTAAGTGTATTTTTAACATATCATTATCACCAAATCTTTTACCACATTGTCCGCATTGATAAG
>JARWCS010354208.1:338-10928 GCA_034783895.1 Geukensia demissa
GAACATGATTTTTATTTGTGTGAAGTGAAAAATAATAGGACTGAATTCAGTTTCATAAAACATCTCAGTTTGATGATTTCCTCAAAAACTCAAAACCTGACCAATCAAATGCCAACATTTTCGATATTTGAGGAAAAAACACAAGGATTTGAGGAAAGTCTCATTTAGAGATGTTTTATGAAACTGAAGGCTAATTTATATCTTTTATAGATAAAACTGCTGTTATAAAGTAATGCAATAGAATTTGTTCTTCTGAATTAGAAAGTTTTAAATCAGTTCTGTCAATAAAAACAAATAAAATTGGACTTTCTATTGTTTTTGAAGTCTTGAGTCTTTCATAATTTCTATAAAATAAACAGCTGACAAACCTGTCTTATAAGATCATATAAAAATATGGCCCAAATGATGGTCTCTCAAGACAGATTCTACTGTTTTGGTTATTGTTTGCTGGCTATTTCTGTATTGTTTCACAATCAGCGAAATCACCCTGGTAACATGCTGAAAATGAAACTTTTCAATCTTTATCACTGTAATAGTATTGATAGTAACCAATTAACCTTTAGTTGGTATTTATTACAATAGGGAAACAGGCTTTAAAATGCAATACATTGAATTATAAAAAAGAAAGGATATAAAAATTTGCCAGTTGCTATCACACCTCATTTGAAATTTTTCAATATCAATCATGAATTAAAAATTGATAAAAAATGTTGTATTTTAAGGGCTATAAAATGATCAAGTGTAGGATTTATAGATTGAAGCCATGTAACAACAAAAAAAAAGACTGTTCCACTGAAGAAGCCCTATATGGCCGAAATGTTTGAGTGAATAGATCAAATAAAATATTTTAATTATGAATTACTGGTACAAAACTATTTTCTGAATTAACTTTCCATCAGTTACACTAGGAGCAAAAACATTGGAATTCCAGATTTTATTGCATTTTTTATAAATTTCAAACTTCCATACAATGTCAGAATGGACATTCCTATATTGCACAAGTTAAAAATTTTGTATTTTATACCATACTTTTTAACATACAGATGTATAATAGATTTTGCTTAAGTCTTGTACTGTAGAAATATATTTGTATTCATTAATTGTAGTTTTGAATGAAATATGTTTTTTGCATAAATGCAGATTCTTATGTTTAATGTGAGAACTATATGAGTTATTGTGATATAAAAGCAAAATTAAATATTTTTCAACAGTCTTTTGATAAAAAAGATGAAAATTAAAACACTGTAACTATTACATTTACTGCAGTTATATTACTGTAAATTCAGATATTATTGCATTCATTTATTATTTTGAATCATCAAATGGAGACGATAATGCAAGATTTATTTTTTCTGAATTTCGAAAGGTGTAACACAATATAACTATGAAATTTTAGAATGTGAGTTCTAATTATTGTGAATACAATCCTGTCACATTACTCGCAATAATAAAAACATTGCAAAAATTTCTGCATTTACAGTAGTATAATATTTTATGTAAGTATAGAAATGTACTGCAATATAAAAAGTAATTATTGTACATTGACTGTTATTTTTTACTTCAGATGTCAACATTATTTCTGTGAAAAATGTGCTTTAGCACACTACAAGAAATCTAAGCGATGTTTTGTGTGTAATGAACAGACAAATGGTGTGTTCAATCCAGCTAAAGGTTTGTACACTTATTACTACATGCACATGCACTGGAGAGCTAATATTGACCGATTATGTTGTTTTCACAATCTTGCAGATATACATTTAAAAAATCCCCACTGCTTTCTGAACAGTCAGAGCCTTATATGTTCATCAAGGAAATTGATTTGCACATATTATCTTTGATTTCTTCAGATTTTATGCTAAAATTGAGACTTAATTTCATAATAAAAGGTTTTTTGTCCATATTTTGATGACATAACAAGTAGTTTGATGACATAACAAGTAGTTTGTGTAGCTGCTGTGTGTCCCAGAAATTCTTGAAAGTTTTTTTTAAACATTTCGTTTTGCAATGTCAGACTGACTGAAATTATTATAACTGTAACTTGAAGTCCCTTTAGTTTGTTGCTGTTTAACAACATTATCAAATCCCTTTCTGCACTGTTATTTTATTACAATAAAATCTGATTTCATTTTATTTTATCTTATTTTAAGGGCCGTAATTGACGGCACTGAATACAAAGTTGATGTCAACACACAGAGCAACATTTTATATCATTTTTAGTTATCATAGATTTTTAGCTATTCTGTGAAAACATTTTCTAATTAATTATTAACAGATTACTTCAAACTGATATCTTTCGACTGTCATGAATACAAATCCGTTTCTATACCGGTTGTGACCAACATCGATTGTGACTATACACCGGCTTTGACTACCGAGTAATACGAAGGGTGCCACTAGTGGAGAAGGAGTTGCTTACCCTTCCGGAGCACCTGAACTCACCCTGGTTTTTGTAGGGTTCCTGTTACTCCAGCATTAGTTTTCAGTGTAGTATGGTGTGTTCTATGTTTGTCTTTCGTTTCATTTTGTTGGCCATGGTCTTGTCTGTCTTCTGACTTAACGATTTTTGTCTGCCCCTTTGGTATCTTCGAATTCCTTTTTCAAATAGACTCTTAATGCAGGTTATTGCATAAAAGAGATGGATGCCAGTGCAAGTGTAATTCTAGTAATTTGTTGTAAATATAGAGAAGAAAAAGGGCTTAATATGTAACCTTAAAATGAAAAAAAAACTTATTATGAAATTATTATGCCCCTCTGCTATGGGCCAGGGTCATAAAGTTATTCGACTGTAAGACACTATGTATGTACATCCCCAAAACCAATAACTACAAGCTGAATTTAAAAATGGCCTGTTTCACTTTTATCTATTCAGAGTTATGCCCCTTGAAAAAGTTGTATTTCATCTTATTTGAGTTTTCTAATCAATAACATCAACAGAATGATTTTGAATTAAGAAAAATTGTTGAGGACAAATAAAAACAGACCAAGTTTGCAATTGGCAAGATCTACGTTTGTCATTTAGAATTATGCCCTTTGAAATGGCTGTATATCACAAAATTTGAAGTCTCCGATCAATAAATTTAATAAAAATCAACAGAATATTTGAAATTCAGATATTTTGTTGAGGACCTATAAATACAGACCAAGTCCAAATTTGACATTTTTTTGGTCATACTGTAGTTGATCCCATTGATATCACATTGTTTCATCAAAGTTAGTCAAGGTTCACAGCTTGTAACTTTCATCTTTGCAAATATTTGATAATATTACTTGTATTATTTTTCTTTTCAGAACTTATTTCCAAAATAGAAAAAACAAAGGCAAAGAAGGCTGGGTACGACTCCGAGAATAAACCAAGTGACAAAGACAGCGATAGTGATAATGGCTGATCTATTAATATATGTTGTGTTGATTATTTACATTTGTGAAAAATTGAACAGTTTTTTAAATAGAGTAAACCACTGGATACTGAGGTTCAGAGGAATGGTTACTTGTATTTTAGGAATAAACTGAATGTACGTCCAACAAATAATTTTATTCTATGGTAGAAAAGTCTTTATGAAGACCAGTAAAAGTAATTTAATATTTAAATAAATTTTAACTACCATTCTCTTCTTTACATTTTTTTGTTCTCTGCTTTTAGAAGGAGTATATAAAAGGATTACTATTTGTTATCTAATGTCATTGATGGTGTAATGATAAGTCTGCTTGTCTGGAATGCAGAAGGTTGTTGGTTTGATCTCTGGCCGGGTAAAAAAAAAGACATAAAAATTGGTATTTGCTGCTTCTGAACTCAATACACACATTGTAGGAGTAAGAGCAAAAACTGGTTGGCCCCGAGTCAGAATTATGTGTCTGGGTAAAGTGGCAGGTTTTCCTGCAGACTGTTGTTTTCATGAGCTACCACATTAAAAAGACAGCTCAGTGTATGAGTTTAGTACAAAGCAGAGCTCATTAATCATCACTCATTTTAAAATATCCTCTCGTCCTGAATATGAATGAAAAATTTACCACTAGATATTAAACAACATTTATTCAATTCAATTCATTGATGGTATCAATGTCTCACATCTCCAATCTACTACTCTTAAACAACATAACAGAAATTAACCCAACTTCCACAAAATAAATTTTTGTGTGGACTAGTTTTGTGCCTCTTATTTTATACGTTTACCTAAGATTTTAAAATTTTTCTGTTTGCCAGCAGTTTTAACTTTAAAAGAGCTAAAAAGGAGGAGTGTGCAATTTCTCATCAGGTTTGTGTAGTCATCCACCATTTACTCCTATATTTTGAAGTTTTGCTTCCGATATGTACTTACACACACTTACATTTAAAATTTGATAATGTCACCACCTGCATTGTGAATTTTAGATAAAATTGCCTACTTAATAAGATTATTTATAAACAACCAAAAATGCTTGCTTTTTTCTTAGATTTTAAAATCTCAAGGGAACGACAAGTTTGAAGAATTTATTCTGATACATACCCTTCAACATGTCATAATAGTTGATCAAAGATCAATATATTTGAATGAAATCCAAGGTTGTTCAATAGCATGTTTTTCGTGGGATGTAAATGTACGTTTCATGAACTGAGTCTCTCATTTTGGTTATTTTCCCTAAATGCAATTACGAAAGCATTTTTATTCTTTTGAAATAATAAAAAGAATACAGTTTTTTTTTCGTGTCGGGTTCTGGATGCTTTTCTCAAATGATTATGTAAAATGCCAAAAATCTACTCCAAGCAATTGTGTAGCATGTAACGATTTCTATATAAAAGGGGTAAAAGGGAAAGAAAAGGTGATATAGCAGGATATGAACAATTTTTATTTTCATTCCTAATTTCATGTTATTTCTTTTGCATTTCAGTAGTATTTATATCTCTTACTGTTTTCAAGCTAAAGTATGTTTCACTGAGCTGAGTCTCACTTTTTATTTAAATTAGAAAAATCACTTGGAGGAATCTTCATAGTTTTTATAAAACTCAACAAAGAAAAAGTTCCTGTAACTTTTGTATATTTCGAAATTTTTATACTTATTCTTAGTTATTCTCCACTCATATGGAAAATTGGGAAATGTTGTCGTTTTTCATTATAACAATTTTTGCTCGCAGGATTTGTGAATTTTTAAGATGTAAAATATTTTGATAGATTTTAAATCTATTGACATATATTTATGCTTAATGTCAGAAAAAATAAGCTTGGAGGTACCAGAAATGCAAGAATTTAGATGTCGTAGGAACTTTAAATTTTCACAAAGATCAGCAATTTTCACATAAGCACAGGTCAAACAGCGACACTTGTCATATTTTGAACACCAAATTCTATTGCCAGTAAGATAATTAAATCTCATTCACTCATTCAAACCACTAGTTCACCCCGAAAGCTAGAACACGCGCAAAAATAGTGCTAAAAATACACAATATTGTCCCATTCGTACGCCGTATTTTCAAGAACAGTTGATGAATTTTAATAAGGGAAACTTTATTTGAAAGAATGATATATTGGGATGAATTTGAGCCCAGGTTTAATCAGTTTTGATATTGATTTTAAATTTAGCGGCATGTTCGAACAACGCGTCGCTAACTAAGCTTTACAGGAAGTAAAATTGCGTTTTTTGACAGGGGATTCGCCATGGGAGACAGCGTTTCAATAGAAGATTTCAAACCTATATTATTATTATATGATATTTTGTGGGATGATAGCCAAGACATGTACGAATCGGTATATATATCTGGTCTTTGTCAAGTTAAAGTGAAGGTAAAAGGGCTACACGAGTTTCAACATTCTCGAATTTAGTTGAAAAGGTTAAAGAAATGAATTAGTGTTTTTTCTCCTATTGACATTTATGCGTAATGTTAGAAAAAATAAGCTTGGCGGTACCAGAAATGCAGGAATTTAGATGTCGTATGAACTTTAATTTTTCTCAAAAATCAGCAATTTTCACATGAGCGCAGGCCGAACAGAGACACTTGTCATACTCTGAACACTAAATTCTATTTCCGGTAAGATAGTTAAATATCATTCTCAATATCCTTTTCAGATCTTGTTATTGCTTTAAGAAATAATAGGCAAAACATGAGATACTCAGTTCAGTGAAACGTACTTTAATAGGGGTTGAAATGAACAGAAAATTCAATTGCCTAAAATATTGAAAAAATTTTTATTTTTCTTCCGAATTTAATGATTTTCCCAAATGATCTCTAATGAGAAATACAACAAAAGTTACTCCAAGAGTTTCATGTAGCTAATGCCAATTTTTATATAAATGGGGTTATAGATTAAAAATAAGCAATTTGCAGGAGATGCGAAATTTGTTTTTGTTATCAGATTTTGATTGTGTTTTTATCTGATTCTTCGCAATGGGAGCTAATAGATGTACATTAGATGTAAATCGAATTTCTCTATCACCGTTTTTCAGTTAAAAGTGGTCAAAAGTCAAAAATCCAATATGTCATTAAAATGGAAAAATAAATTTTTCATCCAGTTTTGAAGATTTTTTTATTTGATTTGTATCCGAGTGCCGAGATCGTGTGGTGCTTCGCTTGCGAACCATCTCGGATACTTTTGTGTTGTTGAGAGGATAAATTCATAAATTTCTTTTTAAGAAACAAGTTGTTGAATTGAAATATACAGAAGGGAAAATCCTTAACAAGTCCGTACCTAATATGGTAAAGCAAAGGTCTTTTTTCATCAGAATAAAATTATCTTTAAAAATACCAAAATTTTTATTTCGTTACTACCTGGTGGAATTGTTTTGAATTATTTGGAGCATACAACACAAGAAACGTACAGGTTAGCAGTGTACGGCGGACATGGTAGACTTCCGCATGATGCGCGCACAGGGAAAATGAGACGTCCACCTTCGTCTACTCTATTAGCCTCGATATATTGTGGGTTGTCGTCCATGCAGAGAAAATCTGCAGCATGGTCAATTGTATGATATGACATGGATATAAAGAATCCTTTGAGCTGCACAGTCCACCCAGCTGGACAGGTACGTTTACCTGGGATCATCAAGGTGGTTGTTGCTTGATTGACTTTACAAACAGCACACGGTGCGTTATCATCAGTTGCTCATTTCGGTAATTGAACTGGTATTCACCACCAAATAAACGACCACTATAACCATGATAAGTGCTGGTAGGAAAACCAGACGGAGTAGGTTCAGGATCATGTGGCAGGCAAAGTGTGTTTGTTCCACTTCCTAAGTCATTGTGATGCTTCCCTGCCATGATTCCTAAACACCAATAACGAAAAGAGAAAAATCATTTACCATTTCGATTTGTTTGGATTATGGTGCTTCTTTTGCTATGTTTGGATCTTTTACTTCTTATGTTTTTTTTCAAATGCTACTGATAATAATTTACTCCTTGAAAGGTATATATATCGAACCTAAATTTTCCAAACTGATTCAACATTGGAAATTTGGTATTTCGAAACCACTTGGTCAATAACTCTGCTGGTGGATCATGTCCTCTAGAGTATTCTCCAGCCCAGTTGTAAGACTTGTCTAACTTGAAGATTATCAGACAATGCTTACAGAAGTTTGCTGCATTTGCTTAAATTCTCCAGTACTTAATATACGGAAAGGCTTCAAAAGTAATGCCTTTATTAGTTATTTTGTTTTTTTTAAAACGTTCTCGTTTTGTATGTTTGGCGTCTACATAATCAAGCTGCAAACTGTTTGTGAATGAAGATGATTTTAAACGCAGTTTTGTCAATTGGAATATATCATTTATTGCTAAATTGCACCCATAAACAAACGTATATTACATGTATTAGGTATTTCAATTTATCGGCTATTTTTTTCAATGTCAATAAATGACGACGTCAGTTTAACGTCAAATTCCCTGAATCGGTCAAAATTATGCATTAGACATTAAATATTATGAAATGGGTCTTTAATGTTTGTTTTTAATTTATATCATATTTTTACACCACTGTCCAAGTTTAGGAGGAGGGTTGAGTACTCACAAACATGTTTAACCACGTCACATACTTTTTTGTGCCTGTTTCTAGCCAGGAACATATAATCCAGTGGATGTCGTTGTTTTTTATGCTTAAGTGATATTTGTTTTACATTGAATACTCCATTTGGTGAAATGTTGTTGCTTTTCATCATATTTCATTTTGGGGCCTTGCTGTAGGGTGTTGAATTGTGTTTATTATTGAAGACCTTAGGGCAACCTGTAGAAGTTTTTATTTTACACGTTTTGGATGACCATTTCATAGACAATCAAAACACAATCTTTTTCTATAGTTAGAACTGAGGACAGGAAACTCATGATACAATGTACCATTTATATGTACTTTTTTACTAGTTTTTTGTTCTTATTTTAATATTTTATTAGGTCCCAAATCATTCTAATGGAATGAACATATAGGACTTAAATTCTCCATATTCATTCATTTGTTGGTTATTTTTTATATTTAAACCACTGGGTCGATGCCTCTGCTAGTAGACCAGAGATCCCCGAGAGTATTCACCATCCCAGTTGTCAGATTTATCTGATATGAAATTTTTCAAACAATGTTTTACAGAAATTTTCTGTATTTGTTAAAATTCTAAAGCACTAAAAATACGAAATGGCATCGAAAAGCATTTTACTTATTTTTTTCCCTGTCGTGGGCTTTTGGCTTCCTATTTCGATTTTCGGATGGGTTTGATTGCTTCTTTTATTATGTTTGGATCTTGACCCTATGTTTTGGTTCTTATGCTACTGATGAGAGGTCACTCCTTGAAAGGTATATATAGCATACTAAAATTCTCCATATTATATAAGAATAAATTGTGAATTATTAAAAAACATCTATTATATGTATAAAAAGCTTTTCCACAACAACTTATGGTTGTGTCAATACATCTTGAAAGAGTAGTTACGTTAAGCCCCATATTTGGCCCTAATTTAAGATTTTGTGCCAATTAAAACAATAAAATGTTGTGAAAATGCTGTTTAATAACCGTATTTTAGTAATTCACAATTTATTGTTATATAATTTTCGACAGAACGACAGAAAAGCGGACGTTTTAAAGCCACTGAATCTCATACGTACAGACTGATGGGTAATCCTATTCCATAATGTACTGCTACCGAAAGTAACAGGATTTTCTAATGGAATCGTCATCGATATCATCGCTCAGCCTATTGGGCTGGTTAAGAGGCTGATTATTTCTTAAGTATCTTTTTTCTATACACTAGTTTTTTTCTACATACATGTATGTATAGAAAAAGGAGATGTGGTATGCCAGTTGTGTTTACAAATGTGAGAGGTTAACATTTTCTTGACCCATTACTTACCGTGTGGATTTTTACAGAATAAATAGATTTTCAAAAAGCTTAAGATCTATTTTTAAAACCATTCATAATTGAAGAAAATCAGCAGATAAAATGTTGTGTCAGTATAGTCGTTTTTAAGAGAAAATTTACGGGAAAGAATTTCTCTTTATTTGCCATAGGTTTTATCTTAGTAGGTTTTATCTTTTAAAACCCATGAAGAAATAAAAGGAGTTCAAGAAAATAATTTTTTATGGAATTTTACAATGTTTTTGGATGAAATATTGAAAAGAGAAGTGGGGGTCAGTAGGCCAAACCTATTAATACTAAATGTCAAATTTGAGCAGCAAAAACCTTAATTTGTGACCTTTATGTCCCGTGGTTAATACCAGAGAAAAAAAATTTAGTGGGCAATGTCAATTTGCCTTGATTGGTGTATTATAATTGTTTTACATGTATTTATTCATAACTGTTGATAAGACAGGTAGAAAGTCTCAATGTAATCTGTCTAGAAAACATGATAAATATTGGTTTAATTCAGAATGTCATAATGGTAGGAAAGAGTTTAGGAAATCAAAAAGATTGTAAGAGCATTATGGGTCTTATTTGTTTAAGACAACACTGCGATATAGTGAAAAATATTACAAAGATGTAATGAACAAGAATATCAAAAGGTATAATGAAAGTATTAGTAATGAAATGAAAAGGTTGAAGTGTAAAAACCCAAAGGAGTTTTGGAAAATTTTTAATAGACACCATAAAAGAGTTCCAAGCGATATATCACTGGAAAGTTTATTGATTTTTTTTAGAAACTTGAACAAGAATAACTGTAAAAACGAGTAAACTGTTGAACCAGACTTAGACTCAGAGTCATTAAACGAGTCACTGAACGGGGTGATCACGACTGAAGAAATTATTCATGCTGTCAAAAAAAAACGAAAAATAATAAATCGCCTGGGGATGACAAAATCATAAATGAATATATCGCTTCAACCCTTGATAGTATGATTGAAATATATATAAAACTTTTTAACATTGTATTTGATACAGGTATCTTGCCGGAGACATGGCTTATTGGAAATATTATTCCTATTTTTAAGAACAAAGGTAGTATATTAGAGGCAAAGAACTATAGACCGATCACTTTATTATCTTGTTTGGGGAAGATATTCACTTCTATTCTTAATAAGAGATTAAGTGTCTTTACTGATGATTTTAATATATTGAATGAGAATCAGACTGGCTTCCGGCACGGATACTCAACAACTGATAATATTTTTTCACTGTATGCTCTTTTTGAATTATTGTCTGTCAAA
>JARWCS010354229.1:0-10928 GCA_034783895.1 Geukensia demissa
TAAAAACAGCAAATTGTAAACAACAAATAGTAAATAGCAAAAATAAAGAATAAAAAATATATAAAATAACAGAAACAATAAATATCACCGCCCGAGGTACTATGTTATAGGACTAAGAGGAGAATATTTTTTTAACTAATCAGAAACAAAAATCGTCTATGGCACAAGTGGCAACCACTTTGTAAAGGACCTGCCATAGATCTATGCTTTATGTCTAGTTTGGTTCTATTTGGACTTAGTAGCGGTTTCAGAGATTGAAGTTTACGGACTAGGGACGGGTGATGGTCGCCAAGTGATGAAAATTACTCACACGGTCTTGGGTCAGGTTAGCTAAGAAAGTGATGTTTCCATTGCCCTGGTGATCCAATTAAAAATTTAAAAAATATTGAAATACTTACCGTAAAGGGAAACAAATCTTAAAGAACATGCAAATTATGTATGAAATCCCGATATGTGAAAATCGGAAAATAAACTAACGTGTAAATTGATGCCTATGACAGTGAATGAAAAGAATCCAAAACGTAATAAGGACATACAAAACCTGAAAAATCGAAGAATACCAAATCATTAAATCATTAAGGTAGTAGATAAACAGGACCATGAACCAAAAAGAGAAACAAAACACTAATATAAATATAAAATATTATATACTTTAAACTCATGCTTGAACAACCTGATCAAAACGAGGCAGATCTCAACGAATTCTGCGCCAATCTTAACGTCAGTCAAAAACTTTGCCGAAAAAGAGCGAACAATATCCGAACCAACATTATTTTAAAATTTTATGAGAATGAACAAAAACAAATTCTACCGTAAAAGTTTACATTTGTCCTTCTCAAGAAATAATTGGTCAATTAATGGCATTTTTCTTATTTTGAGTAGGGAAGCAATTGGATTGTTATTACCAATATAAAGGCTGTGTCTGTTTTTTTATTTGTTTTTTGTCAGGTCAAATTTTTGAACGTTTCCAAACAGCCAGGACGAAACAAACACGAATAATGATCGATTGCTGCTTAACATCAAGCGGCAAATATTTCGTGCGAATGAATCCTGCTTTGTACAAGACTGATTTTTAACGTGCTACATTTTGTAGTTCACGAGAGCAACAGTCCGCAGGAAGACATGCAACTTTAAGCATACACATTATTCTGACTCTGGGCCGATCAGTCTTTAATCTTACCCCCTAAATGCTGCCTGATTAGCGGAGAAGCAGCAAATACCAATTTTGGTTTGACCTGGCCTGGGATCGAACCCATGACCTTCCACACTCAAGGCTAGCACGCTACCATTATATGACCGAGACAGTCATGAAGAATGAAAAACACAATCCATGGAATATACATTCCAGATGTGCTAAACCGATTAATAAAAGTAGAAATTTATTTTTGCAATAAAATCTATTTTAATAATGTGTTCATCGATTAAAAAACACGTCAAATTAAAAATTCAGCGATTATAGTAGGTATGAATAAAGCAATATAAAATGTCATCTACATGTTCAACAAATGATTTTCCGAAATACTTTTGTTTGTTGTTTACTTCAGTAACCCAAAAAACATACCAGCTTAGCAAAACAAAAAAAACAACGAATAAAGAACAACAGCATAATCCTTAGACAATATTTCATCGTGATTTTTTAAAATCAAAACGAATACAAACAGATTCATCAAGATTTATTTTTATTCTACAAGCATCATATATGTTTTTCATATATTTTTAAGATTAATAATTTGTTTTCTTATCAATAAAACAAATCATTGAATAAATAAACCAACCTGTTACATTTCAAAATGTTAATGGACTGATATTGACATTAATTTCATTTGAGATTCATTTGGTAATTGATTGCAAAATCTATTGTACAAAAAGTAGACTCATTTAATCGATTAACTTTAATGTGCATTAGTCTCCTATATATTCCAATATTCAAGTACAGTTACACACAAAAATCAAACAATATATTGGAAGGGTTGACACATCATAGTTTTCTAATTTTTAACAATTTTGATTGTATATTCCAGCCTAGCTACAGGCCTTGTAGGGACGTCAAGATTTGTAAATTCCCTCTGTTTTTTTTTTCGTGGTTAGACTGCAGTCTCTCTGACATTCATCCCATATCTTTTCATTTTCATATTATCAAACAAAATATTAAAAGAATGAATAAGGTTCTATACAAAGCACGTCGATGCAGAATGTTCTGCTTTACTATATCTTTACAAGAGCTTTTCTATGTTGGAAACTTTGGAAATCCCACAGGCTAAGCCAAATTTTGCGCTTCCACATTATGATTATAGGTTTAGAGCACATCTTATTCTAGGTAATGAACAATATTTATAGTGTAATGTAATGCTTTAAAAAGTTTCACAACACTATGTTGAAACAGACATACATCATGATCAGTTTTTTAGATAAGATTATAAAACTGTTAACAAAGTTGAAAAGGATATGTGCATTAAAAGCAAAAATGGTGTGGAAATTAATGATATGTTATTTTATATATAATATAGACCAGATATTTGAATTGTTTTAAGTTAAGGGACAACACATTAATGATATTTAGGAGATATAACAATTAGAAATAGTTTAATTGCTTTCATCAACGATTGGCATTGTGTCATCTTCTATTTTTGTTGAATCATATATAAAATTTTTGTCATTATTGTCAACTACTTGCAAGTTTTCCTCTTGGTCTGCTGGGTCTTTAGTCGAATCTGGTTCTTCGACTTTATCAATTATAGTCGGAATGCTGTCGTGTTGTTGAACCAAGTCCTCATTTGTTTTTTCCTTTCCCTTATCAGGTTCGTCTTCTGGAATTTTCTCCTCCAATCCTTCTTCTTCTTCACGAGCATTTTCTAATTTTTCTAAAATTTCACAAATCCTTGTTGGTTCGGGTGTTAAATTACCATTTTCACTATACATTGGGAGACTGATGTTATCCGGATCACCTTGGGTTATCGGCCTTGACGGTCCACATGTCATAGTGTCAGATTCAAAATCCATTTCATATTCAAATCTCTTTTTCATTTCTTCTGCAATATCATCTTCTGGTAGACCAGGAGCAATTGTTCCTCCCAGCGTTGTTCCACCATCACAGTCTGGTATAGGTGAAGGACCAAATCTAAACACAGCGATTTCGCTTAGAGTCGGATATGGAGAATATGGCGAGACAGCTCCACATCGGCTCACAGATGACCCAACTCTGTCAAAATGATCCACCGGAGGAGCCTTAACTTCCAGCGGATCAGCGTCCGGGTTTATCTTTTTCATTTGTTTTTTCTTCTTCCAACAATAAAATACTATGGTAAATACGAGAATCAGAAGAAATAAGACAATTATAATAGAGACAACAGTTGCCGCACTGAGTACATTTGATTCCTCGACGACAGCTGAAACGAATAAAGACATCGATTAATTTACAAAATCTGTAAAAATAAAATTTAAGTGTTTTGTTTCTCGTTCACAATTACATTGCGCAATTCTATTCCGGACTCCTAAAATTCCAAACGCACTTACAATATCGAAGATAATAGATCAGTGCTTTCACAGCTGTTCGTCATTTCAAAGTTAGAGTTAAGACCGTCAAATTGGAGCAACCACAGAAACACCCACACACCACTATTAGAATTATAGCACTACTGACCGGTTTGAGTGGCATCTTTGCTAGAAATCGACAACCCGACAGCTGTGCGTTTAATCGCTTGTGACCGAACATCATTTTTAACTGTTTGATTGAGATTCAATACCACTTTTAATTGTTGGATTGTGGATTTAGTCTTAACACAACTTTCAAGATTTTGATTTACGCTTAACACCTTTCGACCGTTTGATTTAAGTTAACACAACTTTCAACTGTTTGATCTCAACATCACTTTCAACAATATTTCAGTTATAAAGTGACGGTAATAGAGGAGAAGGCGGATGCATGAGAAAATTGAACACATAGGAGTGCATCTTCACAGGACACAAAGCTCAACGTGAACGCATACCGTATTAGTGATTGGCTTCAGTGATCTATTTGTACGGTTTTAATTGATCTTTGAATTATACTTAAACCATTTCAAACCACACGAGTTCTGTTTACATTGGGAACTTAATGGTTTAACCAATCTATCTTTTAGTTTTGTGTATACCATTGCAATTTGTGATATCTATGATTGAACGGCTCTGATTGTCTGTTCTTCGGGTATTTTCAAACTCAATTCCTCCGTATTTTATGGCTAGAAAAAAACGTTCCGATTACACAGTTCGGTTACTAGATTTGTGTTGTTACTCTCATTACGACAATCATATACATTAGTCATGCATTTGCTATTCCCTATATTAAACTAAATTAAATTGTTTTGTGCTAGAGGAGCAGGTTACTAAGGTTTATTGTAATTTACTTCCTGAGGAAAAATCATAAACTTGTTTCCGTGGAAACATACAACCGGATGTAGACATCTCCGTTAACATCCAAATTCAAATCTTTCAAAACAAAAAAGTACCAAAAATATACAAGAATAATTTATAACAGTTTCCTGTGGAAACATTGGATTTTTATGTTTCCCGGGGAAACATTGTAAGCCTGTGTTAAACTAATCAATCAAAGCATACAAAGATATTGACAATGATTTTAGATCTTTTTTGTCAGGAAAGCAAATTGTTATGAAAGACGGTACTCTTATCTGACTTTTGACACACGATTAGTTTTCAAATTCATTTTATGTCTTGCACCAAAGTTTCTTTA
Organism: Geukensia demissa; assembly: GCA_034783895.1. Taxonomy (NCBI): domain Eukaryota; kingdom Metazoa; phylum Mollusca; class Bivalvia; order Mytilida; family Mytilidae; genus Geukensia; species Geukensia demissa. The sequence goes on from JARWCS010354229.1 coordinate 4,727, forward strand.
TATTTGCTTGATTGTTTTACGTAATTAAATTTTTCATGAGCGCCCTTGCATGTTCGTATCCACTCTTGCCTGTATGACGTTATGAACTGCCGGAACAGTCTAGACCATTTACGTTCTCGGTGAAAAAGCCAAACGCGTTCCGAAAGCTGAATGATCTCCGTGTCACGCATTAACTTATTAAAAGCGTGAAATGATTGTTTTCTTAGCTGTTTTGTTCCGTTAATGATATATTTCAACAGGTGGTAAAAGGCTTCGCCTCCTTATTGGTTAAAACTTCATCCTTATATAGAAATATATTGCCTTCTATTGTTCCAGGCTATTCGGAATTTGTATTTTGTGTAAATATTTCGTGTTTCCTGTGGACATGAAAAATAAATAAGATTTAACTTACGACAGCCAGCTGAAACGAAACATGAGAAATTCTATTAGCTTACGAGTTGGAATATTTTCATAAAAATACATAGAATCCGTAGCAAAGAAAAATTCTTTAAAAGTTGTCACCCAAAATACAACACAAAAAATCAATCCAAAAACGTAAGAATAAATCAGAAAGAGGTCGTCGAAGAAAGCCTAAGAATATCTAGGAAAACCTGTAAAAATGGTGGCTTTTCGCATTGCTTAGAACTCCTGTTTTCAGGTACATTTGTAGATCTCAGCTTAGAGAAATAATCAGTAAGATTCTGGAGTTATTCAGTTTTATCGAAGTATTCAGTTAAAAAATTAAATTAAACTGTGAGACGAAGATATTTACAACATATCTTTGCAATTGGTTCATCCAAACGCACTAGCGATTTATAACAGTTATTATCCTTATCACGAAGTTTGTCATATAACATGACATTCGTACTTAGTCCGATTAGTTTAGTACATAGTTGTGTTTTTCTTTGTTTTGTGTCCGCGTCCTGGCTGGTTTTGTTGTTACCGATTTAAAAACACACACAAAAAAAATCATTGGTTGAACAAGTCGGTGAAATTTTATATTGCTTTATTCATAATAAAATAATCGCTGATTTAAATTCAGCATGTTTCTAATGGATATGTAGTGTTTGTCAAAATAGATTTATTCAAAAATAGATTTCAAATTTTATGAATTCGTCTTAGCCTGTTTGACATATCTATCCAAAATGCTGTGTTTTTATTCTGTGTGTATTTTTCGTCCTGGCTTGCTGGTAGGTTTCAAAACTTTTTCCGGACGCAAAAAAATTAAAAAAAAACAGACACGGCCTTTCTTAAGATATTTTTTTACCAAAACTGTCAGCATCCAACTTTCAAAATATCCATGTACGGTAGAGAACATAGAAATGAACAAAACTCTAAACACAAACATAAAATGGTCAATCAACTTATGATGGCAGCCATGTGTAATGTCAAGACATCACCATAGAGATGCGATTTTTTGCTACGATGGTCTTCAGATAATCTCACCAAACACTTCATGAATGATCAATATGTCCAAAATAATCCATGCTTATATAACTATTATATCGTTATCAGTACACTTATGAGAAAACAAAAAAGCGGCGTCAGGTGATAGATCGTTCGATAATAATTCGAGTTCGAAAAAACAAAAACTGTTAACTACAATTCTATTAGGCCACCGGTATCGATATGAGAATAAACTCATTTTTGTTCTTGAAAAACTTACATTCCTTGTTGAGAGTAAGCATGGCACCAGGACTGACGTACGAAGAGTAGTTCTGGTTCGGCATGCATGCTTGTGGGTATTGTGTTGCTGTTGCAGTAAGGTTGGTTGTAGAAGAGATCGCCTGTTAAAATTGAAGGTAAGAAAACTGTATAGTTGTATGCGTCACTCTTGGCAATTTACATAACAAGGAAAAATTTTGGTAAATGACAAGGAGATAATACTGCATATCAATCAAAACGGAAAATAAAGCTTTTATACACCGACCGAATTTCTGACTTCAAAGTTATGCCTAGAAGAATGCACAGTGAAATTCCATTTTAAGTTGTTTTCAATGTAATTAAAATTAGATCTCCGCACTCGCTGCCCCCTTTTTACTTGTTTTATTTCTTTGGTCGCGTCGTGGCCGGAGATCTAAGGCCATCCCCTTGGAGTTCATGTCAGAGGTCAAATTTACGATAGCCAATCAGTTATGCCTCACTGGTGCGAAGGGGATTTGCCTGGTATAGCGCTTTGATAAAGCTCCGAAAGGTTCCGAAGGAAAACAATAACCCCTGATATGAACTCAGATGGGATGTGAACCAGCAAAAATAAACTTCTTCAATATTATTATATAGACTTACGTAGCAAGAAAACCGGAATGTAGTAAATTCGTCTGGTGTTGAACTGTCTAAATTGAACACCGTGACATAAGTACTGTCACCGGAAGTCGCATAGTGCACACAATTTAACTGACCTTCCGCTAAAAGTAAATAGTACAAAACGTGTTCAAATATCAAATATTTACAGGAATATCCTTTTGAGAATTTTAAAGATATTTTACTATAAAGACTATAGAACGACGCAAAAATGTATTCTATTGTTTTCAATTACGTTGTACTTTTTAGTCGTAACTAGAACTTGCTTGTTTAAATGTAAACTCCGAAAAAATGGTGACAAGCGAGCTTTGGTTATTATAACGATTAACCCCACTGCCACAAGCCCTATCAAATGTTGGTTTAAGCGGCAAATAAAAGCATTTTCGTTTATTGGATGAAATCAACGAAAATTTTAGTTTCATGTTACATGTACTGCATTAATAACCACTTTATAGAGTAAAACGTCATAGAAAGAACCACGTAGTAAAAACACGGTTTATATCTCTAGTAAGTGCAAATAAGGTCAGCAAGAATTTGTTTGTGACACAATTTAAAATGTTCAGTAAAATAAAACAATAAAAAGCAGTGAAATTGTTTAACTTAACATCTTGGAAAATGGTATATTGATACACATGTATTTTACATCAAATTTATAAATTTGTTTTGTAACTTGTTAAAATATATTAAAGCACTTTTTGATAAATGATTACATATAACTATCCCAAATATTTGTTCAATATAAAAGAAAAAGTATTATGCTGCATCAAATTTTACGATTATTTAAGTCCATTTCACGGAGTTATCTCCCTTTTCAATGTTAATCCTCATCGGAATTTTCTATTGGCTCCATTTTGTTTGCTATCATTATTTTGGTAGATATTTTCCTGGTGATCTCTCTTGAAATAAAATTGTGTTCATAAATTCTGTTGAGGTTATTTTCAAGTTAGTGCTACATTGACTGGATGTCAATATATATGACATCTATCATATTTAAACCTTAATATTGACATTATGCCTGAAACTTGACAAAATAATATCTGAACATGAACGAACAGTTGAGATAATCATTCCTGCTTTTCACTGTACCTGAATACATCTAATCAAAATTTTACCTGATTATGCATGGACTACTGATGCAATCACGCCTGAAATGTGTTATACTTAATTTTGAATAGATGTATGCACGAACTGCTACTGAAATAGCGCCTTGGGGTATCCGTTCTAATACATGAAAATGAATCATAGGGGCTCGAAGTTATGGGGGGTGTATCCGTACTCGGGAATTTTTCCCGTTTGCGCATATACCCCCACCCCTTAACTTCAGGCCCCTGTGGTTTGAACTGTTTGTGCAATCATACCTGAAACTAATACTACTTTTACCTTGAATCAAGTTTTAACGTTGATATAAAATTAACAACATGTTGAATAAATATGGAAATTTTGGTATGCTATATGTACATTTCAAGGAGTAATCGCTCATCAATAGCATTAGAACCGAAACATAAAAAGTCAAAAATCCAAACATAACAAAATTACAAAAAACAGTAAAATCAAAAAAAAAAAAAAAATCGAAGGGAAAGCCAAATCCGACGGCAGGGACACTTGTATCTGAATATGTCTGAACTGCTGAGGTAATCATGCATTAAACTAACTAAACTATACCTGCATATTAATAAATGCTTAGGCATCATACCTGATTTTTTCATATCGTAACATGATGTAACCATGCCTACAACCAAATATACTGCTGATGTAAGCATGCCTTAATCTATTCATACTTATACCTGAATATGCCTGAACTGCCGAACATGCTGTATAATTGTAATCTAACAAGGCTTTATCAGTACATGTGTTCAAATATGTGTTAATGGAACATTCGTTCCCACTGCCTTTGTCAAACTCGTAGGAAAACATTCCTAGAAAGTCCTCCGGACAGTCAATCTTTGCCGATGATATCTGTCCTACAATTAAAATCCAAACTTTGTTTTAAATGTAGATGAAATCGATTTGATGTAAAACATTTTAATGAAAATTCAACAGAAACGTTGTGAGAGATGGAAACCGTCTTATCTAATATGTGAGCGTCATGCAATAATTGGAACTCCATCAACCATCTTGCTTCATCACAATATCAGGAGTTCCTGTGATTACTCGAGTACGTGAGCTACGTACGCAATTTGAAACAAGATTTCTGATATTGTTAGGATGACTAGACTTTAGTCAAATGATAGAGAACGCCAGTGATCAATGATAGAGAACGCCAGTGATCAAGCCCAAACGCATGTCCTTCCTATAATGCGGACAGACAATCACTGGCCTTAAAATGAACAGTAGGTATGACGGGTGTCTTTAAAGGTGCAGAAACTGTTTATTATTTCGGGCCTACCCCAGTTAACCCCCGTTTTTGATTGTTTGCTTTGTTTTTTAGAGTCAACTTTAAATATCAAAATACAAGTTAACATTTTAGTGTTCTGTGTTGTGTTGTGTTTTGTCTGTTCTCAAAACTGCCGAGCATATGAACTTGGCCCCTTGGGATTTCTGCCGCTTCCTCCATTTGTGTGTTGTTGTGATTACAATGAATTCAAAGATACCAAAGGGGCAGACAGAAATCGTTAAGTCGGAAGACAGACAAGACCATGACCAACAAAATAAAATGAAAGACCAATATAGAACACACAACACTACACTGAGAACTTAAGCTGGAGTAACACGAACGCACTGATCCTTCCACGATTCAAGTTCTACACATACACATCAAAGTAGGGGAAATACGATCATTTCATTTCGATATATATATGGATTAATCCTACATTTGCATAAAACATTTACCACTGGACATTGAGTACAAGTAGATAACTTGATCAATTTATCTTATTTTATTTTTTCCATAATAAATAGATCTAACCGAATTCTTTCTGACACTAGAAACACCTATAAAAATAATATGTATGACACAAGTCCACAGAAATATCTATTATAATTTAATCTCTGATGGGAACAGAAGCCAGATAAATTGGCGTTTCAAAGCAAACGGATCAGTACTGCTAAAGATTATATAATATTGTTACCAGATAAATCTTCTCCTCAATCAGCATTACATATACTTGTACTTTTACAATATAAAAAGACTAGAATAACAGGATGTTGACGACAAAAAATGCTATAGGTAAAATATCTCTTTAATGACACTATACAATGTTGTTATCGTGTTAAGTTTTGATTAAAAGTAATAAAGTTTATATAAGCAATACATATGGACGAAACATAAATATGGTATTAATGAAACATTAATTAAGATGTTTTTATGTATAAAATGACTGTTGTCCTATTTAACAAGAAGCATACACAACATAATCACACTTCCTCTGTAAATTCATTTTAAACCAAATAAAATCTTTTGTAAATTATGAATGAAATTTATGCTGTCAAAGGAACTGCTAGTCCGTTACTTGAATTCATCACCAGTGTACACTAGACATTCCATCCATACACAATACATTTATAGAAAGTTTATTTGATAAAATGACAACAACCCCATTTCTTATACAATGTTGTATTTTATAACTCTAGTGTAGAATACCCATCTGAGAGATCAAAAGTGCATAGTTCAAAGAGAAAAAAATTATATTAATGAACTATTATGTATAGATTTTAATTTTTCATTTACCATACTGTCAATATGTTAATTGCTGTTCATTCAATACAGCAATTTCCTAGACAGAGGTAGGTCGTTTACAGAGAAACTATTCAGACAGGGATATGCTGCTCTTTGATAGAAGTCGACCGCCTCGGTTGTGTAATGGTTAGCGTGCTCGTCTCGAGTGCGGAAGGTCGTGGGTTCGATCCCCGGCCGGGTCAAACCAAAGACTTTAAAATTGGCATTTGCTGCTTCTCCGCTAAGCACGCAGCATTAAGGAGTAAG
>JARWCS010354240.1:0-10926 GCA_034783895.1 Geukensia demissa
AGGGTAAGCAACTCCTGCTCCATTAGTGGCACTCGACGTATAAATAACATTTAATAGATCTATAGAAATTATTTATTATTGGGATAACTCTGAATTTCTTCAAATGAACGACTAAGGTAACATTGAATTGTGTGTACTTGTACACGTTTGCTATTTTGATGTTGAGCTCTGCTGACAAGCAATTATTTTAGGTTGTATTGAATATTATTAGATAACTTTACTTTAATGTCGTCGTCAGTCTTCCACCTGGCGAAATATATGCGTTTTCATATTTGGCATAATAGGAGAATTTTTTTATAGCAAAGTTCAATAACTCTCTAGTGTCATCCAATATATTCAAAGAATAGATTTCTGTCATTAATATAAAAATTTGAGATGTGGCGTGATTGTCAAAGGGACAGCCAACCACCAAACGACAGTAGAATCTTCTACAGGTCCCATTACGGCCTTCAACAATGAACCAGAGTCCATACCATAACGGAAGCTGCAAAAGACCCCGAAATACAAAATGTGAAACTATACATAAAACACGACAATCCACCTAATCTAATGCAAAAATGGTGAAGATATAACAAAAAATGACTAATAAAACAACGACAACCACTGGACTACAGGTTCCTGGCTTGGGACAGGCACACAAGCATGTGGCGGAGTTAAACCGGTTGGTGAGCGCTCAACCCTCCCCCTGGGACAGCGGTGTGACAAAACAGCAACAAAAACATACCACAACAATCAGTCGAAACGGATCCAGCACCCGAGACCGACATTGAAAACCAACAACAAACACAATTAAAACTAATACAAGATACAACAAAAGTATTGACCCAAAAAAGTACTCACAGCCTGATTTCAGTTTCAATAGAATTGTAAATGCCGCCTTGCACATTTATCTCTTATATAAATGCGTTGTCTACGATTCATTTCCTTCTCTAAAGTAGCAAAGCAAGAGCAGCTATTTGTATGCACGCGAATGCCAAGGCAAGCATCTTCGCGGTTAGATAGGAAGGCACGCACAATAAAATGTTTCGTGGTTTTTTTTAATGCTTTTACGTCAGCGGAAATCTTGTTTCGCGCGACCTCGTAGACCAGCTGTTTGGGATGCCGAACACAATGAGCTGTAGGATTAATGATCTGTCGGACCAGTGAACTGTCGGACTAATGATCTGTCGGACTATTGAGCTGTTGGACCAAAGACATGTTACCGTTCAACGTGGTAGCTCACGAAAGCAACAGTCCACAGAAAGGCATGACACTTTACGTAGACACATGATTCTGGCTCTGGGCCGACCAGTCTTTGCTCTTACTCCTAAATACTGCATGCTTAGCGGAGAAGCAGCAAATACCAATTTTAATGTCTTTGATTTGACCCAGCTGGGAATCGAACCCAAGACCTTCCGCACTCGAAACCACACACAAACCATTGCACAACCGAGAAGGTTCGATCATGAAAGGATACTTAGTATCAGATTTTGGCTAAATTAGACAAACAATTGAATGAACAACAATATTTGTTTACATATATACATCTTAAATCAAATTAATTCAATGAGAATGTTGAAAATAAACAAATTAAATGCCTTCGGACTGAAACAGCGTGCATTCTGTTGAGAGATACATTCAGTTTCCTATGTTTTTTAAATGCTCTTGTTGTGGATGAGGCGTTCTCTAATTGGATAGAGTGCACTCTTGTGTGGTTTTTGTGGTGTGTCTTTTGAGCTTTTGTTTGCTTTCATTTTGCCTTTGGCTTCGGTGTGGGGAAGGGTACTAGCAAACAATTTTTAACCCTACCACATGTTGAATGCCCCTGTATAAGATGTCAGTCGTTAAAAATAATAGAAAAAGTAGAATGTAATATATTCGTTAAATCTTCTTTTATGAAACTACTGAGTCAATTGCAACCAAATTTTTAGGGAATGATCCTTACATAGTCCCCTACCAAAATTATGCTCAGCATCTTCAATGTCCGTCAAAGCCGAACTTATTTAAACATTAAACCATATCTGGAAACTTTTTTATGCCCCCGCATTAAGGCGATGAGGGCATTAAGTTTTGCATCCGTACGTATGTACGTCCGTTCGTCCATCAATTTTCGTCAAAGATTTTTCGGCTTGTGTTTGTCCAATTAATTTGTTATTTGGTCTGCAAAATTATCATGGTGAGTTGTACCCTGTCTGCCCTTTTCAGGTCCGTCAAACATGTCTACTTCCTGTTTTTCGAGACATTTATTGAATTTCGGTGTTGTGAAATTATCGTCAAAGATTTATAGGCTTGTGTTTGTTGGATAATAGGATTGATTTGATATTTGGTCTGAAGCATTATCAGGTTGAGTTATACCGTGTCTCCCCTTTTCAGATCCGTCACATGTCTACTTCCTGTTTACCGGAGCGGGGGCATCAGTGACCCATGGACACATTTTCTCTATGTTTTTTTTTTTCGTTTTCGGGACAAGAGACGAGTTGGATTTATCGTGCACTTTTTTATCAATCATCTAACAAGACAAGGGTTTTTTTAACCAGGGGTGGCCATGGACAGGAGATTTTCCCTCTATTTTCTCTAAGAAATTGGAGCTAGCCTCAATTTATATCTTGCTGCAATCTTTTCAGCGTCTGCTTTTCTAGTTTATAGTTTATAATTATTTTATTTGCTCAAATATAGAGACAAAAATGATTATACAAAACTTATTCCAACTTATGAAGTCTTCTCCTTTAAATACAAAGTATAACAGTTACAATATTTACACACAAAGAGCATGCATATGTTCAATATGAATACAATGTATAGGATAATAATTATTTGATAATATAAAAAGATGGGTTAGGGGCGTGGGTCGATGTCTGCAAATGTATGACAGTCTTGCAATTTATCACATTATAGGAATCTTTTGGATAATTCAATGATTCTATAAGCTTCCTTAAATACAGAACAGTTTTGTTCATACGATAGATCATTACTACCTCTAGTCAAAAGATTAAGATCTGGTGCTACGGGAAGATTGCTTAAATTTTGCAACATGGAATTACGTATTTCAAAATATTTGTTGCAGTCAAAGAAAAAGTGATTTGCATCTTCCCGTGGAGCACCACATGAGCATGCTGAAGTTTGAATTATGTTTACTCGACAAAGATCATAGTTCAGAAAAGAAGCTGAGCAGCGAATCTGTGTTAATGTTATGTTTAATTTCCTAGGGCCATATTGGAAATGCTTCGGAACGTTATTATATAATGTCTCAGTATTAATCCGAATTTGCTTTTTAAACTGAGATAATTTTTCAGCATTTCGTACCGATTCATCTAGCTTATTCCATTCTCTAATGGTTGCTGGGAAAAACGAGGAGTTTGTTATAGACAATCTGCAAAATGGTACAAGTAAATCATTTCCATTTCTAAGAGGATAATTAGTTGTACTTTGAATGGTGGGCGGGGAAAGGTTGCACAGATACTGGGGTGCACTGCCATTTTTTATATTATAGAACAATTGGAGTTTTCTTTTTTGACGGCGTTTCTCTAAAGGTTCCCATCCAGTTTCGAAATATAATAATTCTGTTTTAGTGAAAATAGGAAGTCCGGTTACGATTCTTGCTGCTTCCAAATTGGAGTTTTTCAAGCTTATTTATGTTACTAGCATTATAGTTATCCCACACTTCGCAAGCGTACTCTAAAATTGGCCGAATATAAACAGTATACATTTTAGCAAGATTTTGTCTGCTCATTTTAAATTTTAATTTCCTTAATGCACCTAAGTGTTTGTTTACGCTTTTTGATATACCGTCAACGTGCTCGTTCCACTTTGCGTCGCAAGAGAATGTCACGCCTAAATGTTTATGTTTTTTAGTTGTCTTAATTTCTTTTCCGTCAAATAAAAATTGGAAATCGTCCGATGCTTCTGAAGAAGAAAATAGCATAATTTCTGTTTTTTCAGGATTAAATGACATTAGCCATTTATCAGACCAGATGCTCAATTCATTTAGATCATGATTTATTACATTTTTTATCTCTTCCCTATCGTTGCTTGAATATCATAGCGAGGTATCGTCTGCGAATAATCTTGTTAGAGAAAGAAGATTTTCTCCAATATCGTTTATGTAAATTAAAAAAAGAAGGGTCCAAGGACAGAGCCTTGAGGAACACCAGCGTAAATATCAGAAATAGAGAATGAGTAATTTTTGTTGACTACCTTTTGTTTTCTATTGTGAAGATAATTTTCGAACCAATTTAACAGATTGCCCCTGATACCATAAGCATTCATTTTATGCAACAATCCCTTGTGCCAGACTTTATCAAATGCTTTTGAAAAAAACAGCAAAGACGAAGCAGCTGAATTCTTTATTTTCAAGTGAGTTCAAAATTGAGTTATATAGTTCGAGTTGTTGGTGAACTGTAGAATGTTTAGGTGAAAATCCCGATTGGTATTGATAAATAAGTTTGTGTCTGATTAAGTGATTGTAGACATGCTTGTAAACGACTCTTTCCATCACTTTCCCGACACAGTTTATCAGTGAAATCGGACGGTAATGATACATTCCCCCATTTATAAAAAGCTGCTACATGTTCGATCTTCCAAGATGAAGGATATTTACCTTGTTCTAAAGATCTATTGAATGTTATTGCCAATGGTTTTGCTAATCGCTCCGGACTAATTTTAAGCATTCGATGGCTTATTTTATCTGGACCTGTTGCTTTTTTAAGGTCAAGGACTTTGATAATACATGTATCTGTAATTTTCTTCTCAGTAATAATAATATTACTAAGTATACCATCGGTTCTGTTTAAAAAAAGGAATATTTTTGTTTTCTTCATCGGCTTCCGATATTTCACAAAAATATCTTTTTAGCAGTTCACACTTATCATTTTCGTCGTATACAATATCGTTTAGGACATGGGTCGTTAAGGCATGTTTTTGTCCCCAGAATTTTGCTAAAAAGTGAAAAGTGGTAAATATCTATTTTTTCATATCGTTTGTATTAAATAATGTCTATTAAAAGAAAATCCGACAGTTTTTTTTAGTTTAATTGGTTCTAAAACGGTCACAAGGCACGTAGAAATTGCTTTAAATATGAAAATACTATGACATTACGTAATTTGATGCAAAATTTGACACAATTTTGTCGATTTTAATATAGATCGCACCAAAACATCACAACCAAACTTTAAGTATTTGAACAGAAAATGTTACATTTTTGTTAAAATAGTCCATTATGCCTTGACGTTTTGTCGAAATTACGAAAAGTTGTAAAAAATCAGTTATGGATTATTAAAAAACGGTTATTAAACAGCATTTTCACAACAACTTGTTGTTGTGTCACAAAATTTTAAATTTGGGCCAAATATGGGGCTCAACGTACCTACTCCTTTTTGGAGGTATTTTGTTCAAAATTAAATAGATCGCACGAAAATATCACAACGATATTTTAACTAAACACGTGTAATTGATAGCTTCTTTAATTGTGCAAAGTTTGGTTCTGATGTTTATTAAAATCGTACAAATTGTATCAACTGGACTTAGTAATGTCTTAGTATTTTCATATTTAATGCAATTTGTATATGCAATGTGACCGTTGTAGAACCAAACAAACTACAAAAAAACTGTTTGATTTTCTTTCCAAGACATAATTTAATACAAACGATATGAAATAATAGATATTTTGATTTTTAGCAAAATTCTTGGGTCAATAATGTGCCTTAACGACCATAGTCCTCCAAAATTTGTAGATATTTTAAGAATGAAACATTTAAAATGTCTCATATATAAATGTAAATAAATAAAACAAATTTCTGTGCTATGAGTCTAGGAATTGAAAACAAATATTTCACAAACCTTACTGTAAGGAGCAGTTTTAGGTATTTACTCTTATTTTCTAACATTTTTGATGAAGGACACTAAGAACCAAAACGGTATATCTGTATCTGTATTTAGGTTCTCTGCTGCACCACACACTCTATCTCTGCTTCCTACGGGATTTCTTCTGCTCCGTTACTTCTTCCAATAGTTTGTATCTATGTTGGTGAAGACGATAACAAAGTTTTCTACATTGCGGTTCTATGTATCTAACTATATTTGATTCAAGTTTTTTTATTATTAGTTTCTCTTATATATTGTATAATGAAAAGGGTCAATAATTACTTGTAGAATATTGAAGTTTTCATCTTTATGTTTTGCAAATATTTCAGCAACTGAATCTTCAATGTTCGTAATGATAGGTTTCATTATATCCTCTAGTTTTTCACATAGTATCAGAAAATGTTCTATTGTCTCATCTGCATTATTGCATAACATGCATGTTTTGTAAATAGAACTCTGGTTAATGACGGCTCTGTTAGTTTGTAGTATATATATAAAAATAAGAGATGTGGCATGATTGTCCATGAGACAGCCAACCCCTAAATGACAGTAGAATTTAAACTTCTACAAGTCCCATTATGGCCTTCAACAATGAACCAGAGTCCATACCATAACGAAAGTGTAAAAGGCCCCGAAATACAAAATGTGAAACTATACATAATATACGACAATCGGCCTAATCTAATGCAAAAATGGTGAAAATATAACAGCAAATGACTAATAAAACAACGGCAACCACTGGACTACAGGTTCCTGACTTGGGACAGGCACATTAGTATGTGGCGGGGTTCCTGTTCCTGTTGTTATTTTCAAATTGGTTGGTATTCTGTCAATTTCTTTTAGATTCGCTGTAGATAACGTTTTGGAAAGTGGCCATTCATCTTTGGTGACTGAAATTCATGGCGTATAAAACTAATTTTGGTTAATGCGTGGAGCTAGATAAACACATAGATGTATAATCAAACCCATATTAAATTTGATATTTCGAAAGTAGGCGGGATGCGAGTGTTGATGTCCGTATTCTTTAGAATTTTAATTATTTCTTTCCGATTCTTTATTTTGCTTACAATTTTTTCTATAAGGTTTTTTGAGAGGACTTATAGAGGGGAAGACCATTGTCCTATACATGTAATATTTTTTCACCAATAACCAATAATCAATGAAATAAAATAAATTTGAAATTGGAATGTGATTTTTTTTTACTCGTTGTTAGTACTCATCTTTTTGGGGGCATAAATTTTAATTCAATTAGTCTTGATTAATCTGTTGTTTTAACAATTAATCTCCTTGATGACCGATCATCAAACATAGAAAGTTGTGACAAACAGAGAAAATACCAATATCACAATAATCATAACACAAGCTGTCATTTGAGACATTTGACTTATGAACACATTTTATTCATAAACAAAGAAGACTTATAAACACATCTCAAAAATCAAAAGAAATTCCATATGACAACTTTTATAAATACCCAATTTTTAAAAATAATGAACCAGAAGTGTCCTGTGCATCTGACGGAGTAAGTTCCACAGAAAAGTTATGCCAGTTAGAAGACTATTCAGTACGCCAGTTAAAGATGAAGATGAAGTTAACAGTTTACTGTAAGTTCTTATTATTATTTTTCTATAAAAACTATGTTAAAAGTTAACTCGCAGAATTTGGGAAGTTGGTTTTCGGCCATTGGTCATTCACTGATTACATATTCACGATAATAGAGGAGGACATCTGCAAATTTGTGTAAAGTTAAATTTTTAATGACAGCGTGTTATTTGTAACATGCTTATTTTAATTTTTATTTTAATTTGATGTTAATTTTAAGGATCGATCCATATAATTTTTCCCTTTTTCGGTCAAAACATGATCTTACAGGAGTCGTTTGTAAGTGTAATTCCCGGTACCTAGGGAATAACTGTTTCCGCTAGTTTGCTATTGTATATTAATCGTCCTCATTAAATACACCGGTGTACTTTGTAACTCTTACTATTAAATTGAATTACATAAGCAAAATAAATTCAATTTACTTTTGTAACAAATGTTATTCATGTATACTTAAAAATAACGTATATATTTCTTATTGATTTCTAAAATAGATATATTATGTAATTTAAAATCCATGAATAATCACTGAAACTCACAACGTATTCAGCAGATTAACCCAAATAACCTTTCGTGGAATACAAAACACTGTTTTGCGTGAAGTACACAAAGTATGAAAGAAGATGGAATAATAATACGACCACAACACTAAATAATATCAACAACTCTGTCATTACAGCAGCACTGGGTCCAAACTGAGACAGGGCGATATCAAACATGAACAGAGAATTCCACGTTAATTACATGCTAACGTCTATCATATTTTTTTCTGTAAAAGCTGATTCAATTGTCGTTCAACTCATGTTAACATTCATCTGAGTAGCAATATTAAAATAGGAGATGTGGTATGATTGTCCATCAGACAGCCATCCACAAAATGACAGTCGAAGAAAACTGTAATATTCTGTAATCGTATATACTTGTTTGAATCAAATGCGACACCCATCAATATCTTTACATTTTTAAGAATCCAATGAAAAAAATCGTAAGTGACTGGTGCTTACTATCATAAACAGTATATTTTCACCCGTTATTCTATACAAAGTGAGATAAAATGAAAAGGAACGTCGTGCATAATCTAAATCAATGAGAAAATAAATTCTCTTTTATAAAACCCACAGTGCCTGTGTTTACTTTGTACTTTACCTTATCTAACAATGTATTTACAAATTATTGCATTTCTTTGTGTTAACCGTCCACCCATATCAACCCATGCATTTTAACATTTATAAGAAATAAAAGTCGATAGGAATTATATTAATCTATATACGACCAAGAGTAGTTAACACTTAACTATAACGACAGCGAGGAGGCTCTATATATAACCGACGAAGTACAACGTAACAGTTTTACTATTTGTATAACAAATCAGAATAATGTTTTATAAACAAACACTTAAATATTCGTTGACAAACAATAAAATTATTTTTTTTAAGTTCTGATAACCTGCTACGTTCGTGGTGCATTGCCTATACCCAGAACTGTCTTGTATGATCCGATTCCGTATTTTCCGAAGTTCGTAGGTTTTGGTCTTTCAATTAACCAGTAACGGAATCCTTCCTTGGCCCTTTCATTAAAAGAACTGTGCAGAAGTTCCTTGTTCATGCTATGTCTTCTTACATCTGCACTCCCTCTTAAGCCGTTCACTAAATCAACAGGTCGAACGTTTGGTCCCCCTGGCATACTTGTTCTTTGTCTGAACTTAGACCAGTGGTCAGTGTTTCCTTTTGGTAGCCGAACTGGGTCATATCTGGACCAAAACGTCATGCTACAAAGAGAATGCATTTGGAATGTAACTATATGAATCTATGCAAGAAAACGACGTCACAATGTATTGTAACTTCCGCTTTTGGTGTTTAGCGTGACCATCTAAATGTTGAAGAGAGCAATAACATTCCAAGATATCTGACCTAGACACAATATTCTCTTCTTTTGTAAAAACATACACAATACAAATATATACATATATATATACGCCGCACAAATCTAAAGCCAACTCCACATTAAATGTACAAGGCATAAGCTTGATGAACGATTAGTGTTTTTAGTAAGCGTGGTCCAGGATAAAAAAAAGATACCATAACAACGCTGAATCACTCGAACAGAATTCGTGAATGACAAAAAGTTATCTATGAAAAATACAGTGTTTTAGAATCTATGTAAAATATTTTCACATCGTGAAACTGTGTGATATGAAAGCTCCAAACTATCAACGTGATCGCGATATATGGACCTCCTCCCACATTCAGACCCCCATTGTTAAATATGTTGAAAACTACATGTTTATATTTTATAATTTATATTTAGCTAAAAATCTGCAAAGGTTTATACACCAAGATTATTTCACACAAGTTAATTAACGGAAAGTGAAACAATACAATTTCAAAAAAGACAATACAATATCGTAACTATAGACCTAGAAACACATGCAAATTTGTGATACATGGTAAATTTCAAACATATATAAAAACTAAATTGTGTTACAATAAACTAGCAAGTATTATGTAACTGAGCCGGAAAAGACAACATTGTCTTTATAAAATTATTTTTATATATTTAATTAAAACTTACGTGTTCATTTTGAATGCCAACACTAAATATCGATCCTCACGTTACCACTTGGCCGTAATTCGCCTTTTAAGTAGATATTAATTCATGCATTGGTGAACAAGCAATTGTTTAAATTTAAAAATATAATGTTATATGAATGCTATTTAATTTATTAATATTATAAGTAAAGGTGCCATTCAACAGATCGAATGTGTTAACACATTTATTGATATTTGATTTTTTATACTATTTCCAGATCATCGCATGTGTATGATTTATAAACGAACTATAAAAATACATAACAAAAGATAACGTTTGTACGTCATTTAAATGAATAACAAAAAGCGTAATTTATTTCTCATTTGTACATGTATAGGATATTATTATTGGATTGCCCGTAATACAATGTAAAACGAAGACACAAGTCATATGTCTGGTATTGATTAAAATTTAAATTACAAAATATTAAAGTGAACCGATCTGAAGTTTTGGCTATTATTTCGGTTCATTCCCATTTATCCAACTTTTTGAAATTTCAGGTAGTACAGGTAAAAACTAAAAGTTGGATAAATGAGATCAAAGATAATTAAGAACAAAGGATTCTTAATTAGAGCTTGGGTTAGGTGACTATTGAAATATGACAACTCTTATTTAAGGCCTGGATCTTTTTTCTGTACTTTTTAATACATGAAGTAACCGTCAAGTGTGATTTTTGGGTTTTTTCTCATATTCTTTTGTTACTTTTTATATAATAATTTTGTATGATAATATTAAGCTGTTTTAATCGTATATTCATTAAAGTTTTACTTTTTCATTTGTTCAAGAAATAAATAAATTGTTTTTTGTCTTCAAAAGAACAAAATATTATTCATATGCTTATTGTATAATATTAAGCATCACATAACATGAACAAACAAAATACAAAACATACACAACACA
>JARWCS010354250.1:0-10926 GCA_034783895.1 Geukensia demissa
CGTTCCTATACGTGTTGTGACTAATATCGATTTTGACTATACACCGGCTTTTTCTACTGAGTAACACGACGGGTGCCGCTAGTCTAGCAGGAGTGGCTTACCATTCCGGAGCACATGAACTCACCCTGTTTTTTAGGTTTCGTGTTACTCTAGCTTTAGTGTAGTGTTGTGTGTTCTATATTTTTTTTTCGTTTCATTTTGTTGGCCATGGTCTTGTCGGTCTTCCGACTTAACTGTCTGCGCCTTTGGTATCTTCGAATTCCTTTTACATAATAGTTTCAAATTTAAATTCTATTTGTTTGTTTTATTGTACCTACTTAATGATTAAAATAATAGAAAACATTGGTTTCAAGTATATGCAGCAAGAATTTTAAAGGTATTTCAATTTAACATCGTCATTTTAATTTAACATCTTTCTGTGTACTAATGTTTGAATTATCTCGACAGAAAATGTTGTTTTGTTAAAAAAATCTTACAAGGGTTAAAGGGTATAGGTATGAAGAGAATAGCACTGCAAACTATACCTCAAACATATACAAAAAGTGAATTATTCAAGGTGCTAATTTATAAGGCTGTATCTCTGCAACAAAAACATTTTGGAAAGATTGTACAGAATTAATTGATCCGACACAAGTTATGTGTTCTTATTTCATTTTAAATAAATCTTGGCCATATCAGTCCAAAGAGAAGAAAACTTCAATGTTCTGATATTAAATGTTAAAAAAGAAATATAAGATCACACAATAATGCAAAATCCATTTCTAGAATGTGCCACAGAATTTTGAATTTTATATGGAAAAGTACTTAATATTTAAATGTTTAGTATTATCTTGTGAAAGGATTTAAAACATTAGTTTTAGGTTTCTGTAACTCAAGGAACAACAGAAAAAGCCGAAAGGGAAAGGGCCCCACTAAACAAAGTCGTGGGCAAAAGCAGGTATCCCGGTTTGATAATATTGTTTAATTTTTTTTATTCCGTCAAAATGAATTTTGATAAAATTTACTGTTACAGGTTTGCAGATGTTTTCTCAAAGCATATACGATTCTTCTTACTGATTCTGTATATCGGTGCTGCAGGGTGTTTGGTTTGGTTTACATTATTAATACAAGGAACTATACATAATTCCACAGGTGATTATAGATAGATGTTTCTTTATTCGCTATATATTACTGTTTGTACATTTAAAAGGCAACCAAGCAGAAAACTAGTTCAAAGAAGAGCCAATACATAAAAAGAATTGTAGGTACATTACCTCTTGATAGCCTGTTTGTTATGAAGGCGTTGAATGTAGTATTTCAATACTTAGGTTTCATCTTGTTTGTTCATGACATGAATTAACGCAAATTCAACTTAAAAATTGTCCAACTTTATTTGTATTTCATTTTACACGTGAATTTCTTTGAAATTCTAGTTCAGCTTTATGTTTCCATAATCTTGATGTCGATGTTTCTTGGCTCCACATCTCCTCTGTATTTTGAGATGGCGTGTGAAGCGACGTATCCTATAGCTGAGGGTGTTACTAACTTAGTACTAACCTTAGTCTGTAACATAGGAGGACTGGTCTTTCTAGCTGTACAGATGATTCCAAATATAGGTTTGTAAAATAACACTTTAGAAACATTTCCTTACAAATTATTTGGAATAAAAGTATATTTGTTACCATATTCAAGTAAATCCAGAAAAGTTAAATGGTGCTTTTCAATATTTGGTATAAACGTATGTAAGATGTGGATCGTATCTTTCTTGGATATATCTCATATTCTTTCTTTAAATTATTATTACGGATTTTTTTTCTTGTGTTGAGTAGAAGTCGTAAAAAGCTTCCCCGTGTTTTCGTTTTACATATTATATGCTCTTATTTATTTTCGAGTACTGGAATATATGTTGGAAATATTCAAACATTGTACTTCAAAAATTCCCTGATCGTTTTCTTTAATTTTGGCTTATTGGCCTTCATACGCCATGAACTTTATTTTTCTTTAAATCAATGAATGTAACTAGCAATTCATAAAGTTTGATGGGTCTTCCTGTTTTTGGCAACTAGAACAGCTGATGAAAGTAAACCGAGAAAAGTACTTTACACACAATTAAATTTGGTATAAATATATGTAACATGTGGATCGTATCTTTCCATATTCTTTGATGTAAATCTATTCAAAGAATTAATGTTGAGCAGTAACATTTGAATAGATTTTAACCGATGTTTTTGAAAAGAAAAAAAGAATTAAAGACAATATGAAAGGGTTAAAAACCCCTATCTTAAGCGTGAAAACAAAGGCAAATGCCAGAATAAATAAAGTATTTACGACAAAGAGAGCGCGATAGAAAATCGATTAGAAGGATAAATTGGAACAAGTCGATAAGCACGGCACCCTCGAGCTGTAGGTTGTAAAGTCACGTGGTCCGGAAGGGTAAGCAGTTCTGCTTTTTCAAAAACACCCACTGTACTGCTTATTATCATATCCTGTAATGTTCGATACATGATATAATGGAGGGCTGTATTGTATCATGGTAATCGCGATTATAACCACCTGGCAAAGAAAGTGGACAGCTTGTTTCGGCGTTATTCTGCCAATCTACATGTACAAAATCAGTCGCTATCTTAGGAAAATTTCTGGGATGGTGACATCAACGGGAGGAACGTCACCCGGTTTGATCAGTTTCAGCTCTGTAAAGAAATGGAAAAAAGATGATAATTTTACATGCATTATTCTCAGTTCTTTGTACAGACTATATATTGTTTATGTTTATACTCTTTGGACGTAACCTTATTTAAAAGGTTGATATGAATTTAACATATGTAATATATAGTCTTTACAAAAAAACTGAAAATAACGAGAATAAAAAGGTGATTATAAGTGAGAATGTTAGTCTCATTTTTGTTATAAATACTATTTTTGTATTACTTTTATACACGTTGGATACTTACTTTCGTACTTTACCCAGAAATGAGCATTAGATTAAAGTTTATAAGAATCTAAAATTTACAATATTTAAAAGAAATTATACACCATTAATGAAAAGTCAATAGAAAAACACTGTAATTGTTGTTTTAAACCTTGAAAGTTTCTGTAAGTCGCCACACGTATTTTGGTCATCCAATCATATGATAATATGAGAAAATAAATACTTTAATCATATTTACTAAAGCACTTATTCCTAAACAACAATGCAAATCGATGTGAAATGATTAATCATTAATACTAGCTGTACCCACAACAATAAATACAAAAATGTGAAAAAAAACCAAAGGAGAAACAAAAAGACTAACACAATGGCTATGATTCCTGATTTGATACAGACAGTTCTATGAACACATACTTCAAGCATCAAAAAACGATACTTCAAGAATAAAACACTAATTGTGTAGAGTTTTCTTAGTATTCTTGGAATATTATTATTCAAACGTCTGATTTATTACAAGTTTGGCTTAACCAAATACGTAGATTTTTTATATAAGATCACGACAATAATAATTGATTTGAGTGGACAGGCGTATAGTGATAGTTAAAACCTTAATGAGTATTTTGTTATGTAAACGTAAACATTATCTCATTGCTTATGTAAGTAGTTAACATGATGATTTGTTTTGAACATATTAACCCAGGAACACAGTGGGAAAACTGGTGTCTGCTCGGGGCAATTGCAGCCTGTATACCTGTCCTGGCGTTCCTCAAAGATCGATACAACAGACTTGAGGTGGACGAAACTAAAACAAAAGAAAACTAGTACAAAATGTTCAAATCTATATTTGTTTTGTGATTAAAAGCAGCTTGTTTTAAATATCAATGTTGATACCATTACCATATATCTTAAGAGTTAAAATATAAATCCCCCAGAATATCATTTATCCGCTATTAAAGAGGATTAACTACCAAGTCGAGATAACAATCAATATGATAGCACTGCCAGTTCATGACTCTTGCTCTGGTTGACTATCGGTTGTAGATCATTACCAGTTCGCTAGTAATTCGTGTATAACCAATCCAGTAGTACTACAGGAGGACTATCTCTCCTAAAAATTCGGAACTTCTGCTGAAGGGACAGCTGAAATTATTACCAGTCTGATAATGAGAAAACCAGAAATCGGATTAATTTAGAGCTTGTCACAAGGAGTGGGATTTTACTCTTGTTGACCTCTAGATTTGACAATTTTCCTTCGTTTCTTACGAAAATGAATCGATGTATCACAAAATACCAGTTTGAATTTGATGCACTGTATGGCCATTTTGTTTGACAACTTGTCAGCAGTGCTCGATGTCAAACTATTGGAAATCTGTTAACAAATACAATGGCAATTGATAAGCACAACTACAAGAAATCAAGACAATCTTATTAATAAACAGGAGTACAAACTTAGCTTAGGGTTACCTTTGCATTAGAAGGAAGAGCTTAAGAAATATTTGGTCATTATTACAGATTTTAAACCGAAAAATTAAAGGTTTTTATGTATTGAATCATGCCAGGATGAAAGTTCTGGCTACTGAGCTGAATTATGGTCTCTTTGATATATCGGTTTGTAAAATTGATATATCGGTTTGTATATAACACAGGCCCACCTAAATTGTAATTGAACACAGATTTTTTCGTTTTGCAACTAATGAGAAGTCACAGACAGCATATCAATATTCACCATATTTAATTTAAGTGGTAAACTTGTATGTTTGATCTTCAACATCGATGTATGGCCTTCAATTATGAGACAACGTAGACCTAACAGCTTAGATTATAACCAATACGGTAGGTTTATTTATGAATAATCAGGCCATGTTATTAGTACTGCTGTTGTACTAATTGTCCACAAATTAATTATTCAAATTCTAATTCTTTTATTGAATAAGCCAGGTCAACAACAATGATACAATATTGCGTAATCCAATACAATACAATACACACATAAATTCTCAGTACAATTAATAGACACATATAATATTATATAAAGTTTTCTCTCTCTACAACCGAATGCAGCTTCGGTTTATCACCCTGATATTAATAAAAGATTTTATAATAAAATTTGAAACAGCAGTAATAATTGTAACTTCTCATCAGTGAAATACGCTTACATCATAAAAAATTCATAAGTAAACATTTATAAAAACTTTAATAAATACGTCGATGCATCATAGGGTAGCAGCAAGCTGACATGAACTAGTTGTTCAAAGCAACACAATGATAAATGTGGATCTAATATTACAGTGGTCAAAGTAATATGCTTAACACTTAAGTCGACATATTAGTCAAACTTTTGTCTAGCAGTATTAAAGGAGGAGCCCTAAATGTCACAATTTTGTTCAAACAAATGTAGTAACGTTAGTGGGGTGTCCGTTATTCTTCTCTCATGGACCTGTTACCGGTAATACAAAACTAAGTTGCAGACTTCTTGGATTGACGTTAACCCGGATAAGAGTTGCGCGCAAGACAGGGGATGCTTACCCTTCATAAGCACCTGAACGCACTCCTGTTTTTTGAAGGAGTTCGTGGATTCCAATCCTTTGTTCCTTTTGTTTTCGTTTTATCTTTTAGTTTGTTTCAAATTTGTCTTGTCTCTTTGGACTATGCACTTCTGATCCCTTACATGGGCGTTCTACACTAGACTTAAACGATATACAAAAATGTGCATTTTATAGCACTGAAAGCTAAAATGGTTAAATAAAGGGTAAACTATTTGTTTTGCACATATTCTGAGGTGAGGGTTCATTTTATGATTTATTTTCTGATATCTTTCATTGAAATAATATTATTTTGATCATTGCTGAACTGACGAGAGACAAAGTGTTTCAAAAATAACTATATTTGTATTTTTTATATGTTAACACACGTTTTCCTGCCTCAAAACTAATTTACAACCAGAAAACGGAAGTTAAACAAAGAAAATTGTTAACAATACGTTATTTTGATCTTTTACCTTTGAATACCTCAAAATCTGGTTCAACTACTTTATTGTATCGACTCTAAGCTCATTTATATGGTAAAAGAAGGATCCCATGACACTACAACACTTTTTATTTGTATTAAAAGTAATATTTTTTCAACGTACACCTCTTAATCTTTATCAAAAGTGATTCAACTGAAATTGAACAGAAATCTGAAATATGTTATTCATCTATTTTCCAACATTATGTCCATAATTTGAAATAAACAATGAATAACTTTGCTTTATATTATAATTTAAAAGTAATTTGCATTATTTAAAGCAAAATTAACTGTCTTTTTTCACAAAGAGCTTGTTATATGGCAACTTATTTCAAATACATGATGATACGGGTGTAATATTTTCGCAATAGTGTCAATCAAAATCACTTGGCCACTATTTTTGCCATAAGTTTCTTGTCGTAGCTAAAATTATCATAAAAAGACATGTTATCAAAATGCATTTTATAGACCTTTTTAATAATTCCCTATATGTCTTCTTTAATGTAAAGACTAAAATCGTCAAAAATATCATTTAGGGCTAAAAAAAACCCAAATCGCAAAAGCGCTCCAAAGTTTAGATGTTAACATGTTTTTTTCATTAAAGTGATTTGGTTTTTGACTTTTGTGATATGATGTATTTAAGTCTAATGTATCTTCAAAAACAAGGGATAATGTGATGACGTCTTCACCAATAAAATTATTCAAACCCGAAAAACATACCAACAATATATTTTGTTATGACGGGTAAATGCAAAAAGCGTTTAATATCAACACATTTCACTTAAACATTTTGGAGGAAAACTTTCTAAATCGTATGACATGTGAACACAGCAAGCTGCTAGAGGTAAAGTTAAGTTTATAATTTCATGAAACAGTATTCCAATAATATAAGTCCGAACGTTTTTTTCTTTTGAAAAGAAATAAATTGTTTTGAGGCAAAACAATTGAAAACGACACCGATTCACCTTTTGCATGGGAAAAATCAATATTTTCATACAAAAAGAGGTATTGAGTTATTAAACATCTGAGACCCATGTGTTCTAAGAACTTTTGTACAAACCTTATGTGTGAAAATTGCTTGTTGTTTTTCTCGATTACATCACTGGTCTTTGATAAGGAACTCTTATTACAAATGCTAAATATATCTACAAAACATCAAATGACCCCGATTGATGTCAACTGTTGTCTCGACCAGATTATTTTATTTATTATTCTAATGTAGTTTAAAGAAGATCACGTGTGACTACATTTTCTATTTAAAGAGGGACAAGTTATTCCTTTTAGAAGGTAGCTTAAAGTTCCGTATAGCTCTTGTGTAAATATATTACTGAACTATAGCGTCAATAACATTAGACAATGTTGAAAAAAAAAATATGTTAGGTTTTAAAGCACTTGTCCTTATTGTTTGTCTTGTCTCTATAAGGAAATAAAAATAAACCGACGGTCAAGACAATAATCAACAGACACAGCAATCTCGAGAACACGAACATGACGGAACATGACACATATACATATGAAACTAAAACAAACACAAAATTATAAATAATGAGAACCCCTTCAAACATTTGGTGAATTCGGGTGGTCCGGAAAGGTAAGCAGTTCCGGTCTCTTTAAAGAAACCCGTCGCCTTGTCCATTTTCCAATCCGGTATTATTCATTACAGGGTGAAAGTGACGAAAGATACTGTAAAGTATTGTTTGATAAATAATATGCTATATTTAAACTTCAAAGCCTTTATTCTAATATTTTTGTTTGGTAAATCAAAAAGTATTTTGCTGAAACTAATTGTTTTAATGTTTGAAACATTTCGTTTACGGCTCTAATTTGACGGTTTAAATAATACATGTTTACCGTTGTTGTTAAGTGCTTCAATAAGTTACATCTTATAAGCAGCATTAAAATGAAAACCTTGACACTGAAAAATAATACATCCCAACATTTTACGTTCAATTGCTGATACAATTTTCTTGTATCAGTTGCTTTGGAATTTAGTCTTCTTGTCTGGCTTCTGGGCTGCGAATGTCCTCGGGCATTAAATCCACCAACAAATATATTTTTTTTGTCATTAAGATCTGTTTCATCAAATGCCAACTTGATGGAATTAGAAAATTTTTTCATAAGGTTATGGCTAAATGTAGAATAAAGGGTGGAAAAAACGTTAGTGGCAACGGTTTAAATTTTTTATCAAATGAGCGTAGTTTATCACACAACATCAAGAGAATTTTTACAGTTTATACCATTATTATCATACGAATTATTGCGGTATATATCATTGTGGTAAGGTGACTAGTCAACAGGATGTAGATTCAGAGATAAAACCGACTAAACCCCAACATTGCACGACGAGAAAAAATAATGGATCAGAAGTTGGTTGATCTACTTTGGCACCTTTACTCACCATTAATTTTATAGGGTTCTTCTGACTCAACCTTTAGTTTTCAGTAAAGTGTTTTATGAACTGTGTTTTTCATTTGTTACCTTTTGTTTGCAATGGTCTTGTCTTACTTCTGACTTATCGATTTCTGTCTATCCCTTTGTAATTTTCAAAAACTAGAAGTTTAAAAATTCTTTTTGCTTCTATTTTTAAATAAATCAGTTAAGTTAATATTACCTGTCAGGTCTGTTGTCATATAGATATGCTTTTTTTACACATTTTGATTGGAAGAAAAAACTCAAAAACCACTTATAATCTCAAATCTTTTTTAGTGTGATAAGTATTACAGAACTCTGATGAACAAGGCTTTTACCATATCACGTAGGGTATCGTTGTCCTGCGACAGCATAATTTTTCAGTCCGATTTCTTTCCGGAGGAGATGTGTGTTTGTTGACAGTTCAATATTTCACTTTGTATAATTTCGGTAAGAGTTGTTTTAGTTTGTTTGTTCATGTAAAAGATTTATATTCTAAGTTTTTAATACAAAGGCAAATCATTCTACAAATAAGTAAATAGAAAGCATTTTCAACAAGATCCAGAAAAAACCTGGACCATACGGAAAAAAGTCAGCATGCTCCTGAAATAATCCAGGATGTAAGAATTTCAGTTTTCGATGAAATTCCATCTTTCACGGTTTTTTTGTTGGAAATGTTGTTTAACGAGTTAATAGTTCTAAATTTGGGAGTCGACAAATAAAAAATTGCAGCTTTTTGTACAGAAGCAAATCAGTAAAATGATATAATGTGTTTATTGGAATATAGCCTGGTATTTTTAATTAATAACACCACCGATTTCCGTTCTTAAAAGACGATTGTGTATCATTTTCATTTCTAATTTTGATGTACAGTCTTATCTTGTTTTATCAAATTGTAGTTTTTATATTATAAATTTGTTGTCTGTATGATTACATTTTTTTGAGAAAAACACCAGGACACCGGGAATAACCAGCTTTTCGCAGGACCGTGCGCCGACACCACCGTGCATATGTATTATTTAAGATGCAATCTCCAGTCAAACTTGACCATTCTAATTTATAAAAAAGGAATATACAAATCAAGGGCAATATGGCCAACATTAAGCTATTTTAATCAATCTAAAATATGGACAAACTGATGAATTTAGAAGAAAATTCAAATAAAAATAAATTATTGTTGAAAGTCACACTTTATGACGTCATATGGAAATATTCAACGATAACAGCCGAATAGGTGGATGATCTACGTTTTTTACATTTCATATTCGTAGACACATGATATGTAACTTTCCTTATTATTTTTCTTGGGTGCACTTTTATTTTCTATTTGCATCTAAAATTTAAATTGTTATAACTTAAACTGTAAGTTAATAAAAACCAAAAAGCAGGACAATTTGTTTTATTTGTAAATGAAAGGATATTAGGAACTGTCAGAGAGACCAGACTTTAATCAAGAGAAAATTGAGAAAAACAAAAAACAAAATTACCAATGATAAAATAATATGGAAAATTTAGGTATGCTATATGTACATTTCTAGGAGTAACCTCTCATCATATCAACGTCAAAGATTCAAAGGGCTTTTACAAGGGTGGAATACCACTAATTTTTAAAAGTTTGATATTTAAGTCGAAACATTAAAACTTGTCGTTTTTGATACAGCAATATTAAACTTATCGCTTCCTTACATAGATATTAAAAATGTGGCATTGCATCTATCTTGTCTTACCTAGCGTTTATTGACAATACACTATTTAGTCGTCCTACACTTTCGGTAACAGCGATCATTCATTAAAGAGGTATCTTCTTTTTGCAGGCATTTTTGTTAAGTATATTTACTCTAATTCAGGTTTTCTCCCGTTGGATTGTGTGAATTTCTGTTTTTTGTAGTTTGTCTTTTACCGCTTTTTTGCTTAGATTTTTCCTTTGTTTATTCGTATGTCGGAGATTAGGATCCCATTAAACTAGTTAAATCCACCGCATGTCTCATGTGCCTGTCCCGGTCAAAGGTTTGTCTTTGTGTAATATGTTTTGTTACATGTATTCAGGTAGGAACAGTATTATTGTATTATTGTACTTACACCACGTTGGTTATATGGTCCGATTTAGAGATTTTTACAAGGGGTGGTATTCCACCCTTGTCAAAGCCCTTCTGGAGACCTATTGTTTGACAGTTCTTGTTTTTCCTATGATGGAGTGCAATCTCTCTGACATTTATCCCATATCTGTTCATTTTCATATGAGTACACATCGACATCTATTTTCAAATATTCAGAAACTCTGAACGTTATGTAATGTTATGTAATCACATAATGGCATTGATATGGCATAAATAGGGCACCACACTGGGATAGAATTGGCAATATGGTAGTAGATAAGGTTTGGAGATTAGTTCAGGGATGGTTAGTTGGTCGTCTGCAAGTGATTGAATGGTCAACTGTAGTCTATCAGATAGTTTTAAAGACTAAATTTTCTAGTAAAAACGTTATCCTACACTGATTTTTTAAAACTTTTATAGTATATTTCTTAATTGTTTCTTCCTTGTAAAAATAAACAATAGGTTACGCAAATAAAGATATCTGCAATGGGCATTCTTTTTAGCGAT
>JARWCS010354261.1:0-10926 GCA_034783895.1 Geukensia demissa
GGACGTTAAACAACAATCAATCAATCAAATGTTTTTCGAGTGAAAACGGACTTCGATAATTTTGTTTATATGGAAGAACTACTTAAATAATACTTATATGGAGTAAAATAATAGTATTAAAAGGAACAGTATTAGGTCATAAAAATACAAGAAACTAACTAAATCTCTTAAGAACGATTTAGTTATGAAGATAAAAACATAGGCAAAGATATGATAGTTGACAAATAAAAAAACTACATTTTTAGGATAAGGTAACCATTTTTATCATTAGCTTCTTATATTACCTTTATTCTGCATGTTAGGACATAATGCCTTAGAAAGGAAAATATTCATGGATTTTTTTCAATCATACTCTACATGTCCACTTCAAGGAACAAAAAAAAAAAAGATAATTATGTTTTAAAATATAAAATGACTCAAATCTATAATCGGCAAAAATATCTCATAGGGATTAAAAAACACTAATATAATGGTAATCTGTTTCTCATTTCGACCATAACATTTATCACATGTAAATATTTATTCCCGATACCAGGTTTGATGCTTAAAAAAAATTGTTTCATTGTTTCCACACCGTAACGTATCTCCATGCAGCGTTTATTGACGGTACAAAAACTAAATAGACACTAACAGATCAAAGATTCAGAAAAAAATCCAAATGTCAACCTGAACTTAACTCGCATGATACAAAATAATAATAAGTCATGCTTTACTAGGATTGTGATTGCTAAAACGTATTATTGCAACTTGCTTGCACTTTTTTAACTCTACAAAATAAAACACTATTTAATTTCTAGAAATACGGCAAACAGTTTTTTTTTCACAACTTTTTAACCCGTTCCAATAAACTCTGACATAGAGAATATTCGATTAGTTGGCTGATAATCTAAAATTTGAACAAAATGTGGGGCTTACCGTACCAATGAAAATGAAAAAAAACGTTAAATGTCAAATAGATTGCACGCCAACCACGACAAAACTTGAGGCAATATACAAATTAAGAGGTGTCCATTATTTCTTCATCAAAGGTAGAATACCACTCCTTGTGAAAAGCTCTAAATCGCCCTAATTAAAAGAGTGTACAGGTAAATTAATAATGCTCTTACCTGAAAATAAATGTACATGTGATAAAACTTATAACTTAAAGACAAACTTATGACAATGCTTGATATGAGACTGGCAAATTAGATATTTCTTGAGGTTAAACTAGTTTAGTGGGATAACAACCATCCAACTAGTTGTAAAAGTGAAAAAATCAAAGAAACAAAGTAACAGAGGAACTATTAAAACCAAACAGAAATTCACCCAATCCGACTAGAGATTACTTGAATTACAGTAATTAATAAACAAAAATTCATGCAAAAAAAAAAGAAACATCTCTAATGAATGCTCACAGTGACTTAAAGCAAGCTTAGTTAGATTCCTGAACACAATACATCAAGCTTATCAACACGAGATGTCATCAAACACAGTAGGTCGGGCTATTTAAAACTGTTATCAATAAACGCGGAGAAAGACAAGAGGAATGCAATGCTAAATTGATTATGAAATTGTGTAAGGAGAAGCAATATGTTTATTAATATCTTTAAAAAAAATTTTAATGTTCTAATTCAAACGTCGAACATGTACCCTTTGTGGATAAGTTTGTTAAACGAAACAGTGAGATTCGAACGATCATTTTAAAATTTGTATATACTTACTATATAATGTTTCTATAAAACATATGATGTGATATCCTTTCTCGTATAAGATTCTTCATTTGCTGCGGTATTTTTGTATTATAGTACACCAAACGAATTTTGCCACAACAAAAGTGAACCTGTATCAATAGTTTTACAGTGAAATATGTAATACTAGTATCATATATCGTTGGAATTCTAATTTTTTGCCGCAGCTGAAGCTGTAGTTTAAAATTAATTTTAACTTGAAATAAAAAATTTCCTCATGGGGTGAAATGTTTATTTTTTCGACTTTGTAAATTTGATTCATTTTGTTGGTGAAATCAACCAATGGTCTCGGGGTGACAAGACATGATAAAATTTTTGTTTTGAGGGGATTTATGAAAGATAAAAGATGAAATTTTAAAAATAAAGTTGAATTATATTCTAGCTATAACACTGAAGCGGGATTTTTATCTATGAAAACATGACATTTTGAGACAGTCTTTTTTTCAATGGCAAAAATTTAATATGGAGGGGGAATGGGAAATTTTTTGTGCTCGGGCCAGAACATTGTAGGGGATTCAATATTTAAACTGGTTGGTAACATTCAGATGTTCCTTAACGATACGTTGTTGTAAAGATTATCTTTCAAAGTTATTTTTGTGTTATTTATGTTGTGACATAACCATAATTTCTCTAATTCGTTCGCAATTTTCATACCTCTAAACCGATTTGTAAAATATTGTTTATCAACTTCCGCCAAATGGAGATAGAAGTGATTATCATTGGCACGTGCAGTTTTGCACAATTGACGGAACTACGTTTAATCATTTTAAAGAGACAAAATGATTCAGAAATAAAAATAAATAAATAATTTAAAATTAAGTAAGGGGAATAAAAACCTTCATCATATTTCAACAGTCTCGTAGTTATATTAGAAATTATAGTTATCACAGGATTTTTCATTTCTTGTGTTATATTCTGTTGTATGAACCTTTTAACATAAAAATTACTTACGAAGTTCTAAAATAAGTTGTATTTTAAGAAAAGATACACGTGCAATTTTCTAAGTCAAATGTTTTGGAGTCAAACATTTTTTTAAACAGGTTCCGACTCCATCATCAAAGATTCGTTACCAATAGCAAATATAAAATATGACGGGTTTACAAATGTAATTCAAAGAAATATTTTCTCAACCTCAAAGCCAAATACAATGCTTTAAAAATCTAGAATATTCAATTGTCTCAAATATTTCCTTATAGACATAAAGGCCTTAAAATTTTCTCCAATATTTCCTTGTACATTTAAAGGACTTAACGAACGAAATATTTTAAAAGAAAGGCGAAATAAACAACGCAGGTCACAAAATAATTTTCAGGGTGAATTTTGGAAGGGTGGGCAGAATCTGGCCTTTAAACCATAACATTCTCAGTATTGATCATTGGCGAGAGGAATCGCGAAAAACCGAAGGGTCAGACAAAAGAGAAAAGCTGATAGACACGGCAATCTCGAGAACAGAAGCAAAACAGAACAAAAACAGTCAAACAAAAAAATTTATAATAAAAACGAGCTTACCGCTCAAAGCCTCTGAATCTGCTCGTGTATGTAATGGAGTTCGAAGAGTCCAAGCCTTTGTTCTTTTTTTCCTACTTTTATTTTAGTTTATTTCGGGTTTGTCTTGTGTTTTTGTAACAGCACTTTGGATCTCTCGCATGGGTATTTTACATAAACTTGTATTGAGCAGTATAAATCACACCGGGAAGAGGGACTCAAGTGATTCAAGAAGGTCAACAGTTCCTTCCCGTTAAAGGCAGCCACCATTATGCCCGATCCTTATCAGGAAACAGCTTATTTAATGTCACACCGCAACTTTTCAAGAAAAGAATCGTCTTAATATGGTTAACGATATTCCATAACGGCTGATAAGACTTTGGTGTCGGCTAGTCCGGAAAATTTCGTGTTTCTAACATTTGGTTGTACAAATATAAATCGGTTCACAATTTTTTACTAGAATATTTGAACGTGGCTTTGTGACTTTGGAGTTGTTATAAATATAGTTTTGATTACGTATTTTGAAAGGCTTTATGACTTTTAATCAGACAAAGCTTTCTTTCAATAAACTTTCAGTATCTCTTGCGTAGCCCTTATTTACATGTTTTGATATTTTTATTGTTCAGGTACTTTTAACCAACTTAATGCTGCTTTGGTATGTTTTTACGCTGTGCTTTTACATGTTTTTTTTTGCTTAATTCTCACATTTGGCACGAAGAAAGATTCTATTCCATAAATTAAATTTGTACCACGGTGCCTGTTGCAGGTTCCTAACAAAAGTTAGGACTATTTGTCATCGGACTACTTTAATTTCATCGCTATTTAAATTAATGCTTCTGTTATTTGCTTGCCATTTAAGATGTTTTCTCGTCATTAATTCTGGGCGATTCAGAGCTAGTCACATTGTGTGGGATTCAACCCTATGATTTTGAATAGATCGCTAAACGAGCTATCAACAATTTCTCTTTGACATTTGTTCTATAATACCTCTTATTTTTATCCATTTGAAAACGATTCTTATTTAATTAAGGCTTCGATATGATTCCTTGTATGGCAATTTGTAATTCGACCGATGTTCAATAACAAAAAAGATAGACATTATTGTCCCCATATCAGTGTTCAAATTTCAGGATTTCCATTTAAACAATTTTAATATTTATTGAATAAACGGTTGTTTTAACGTCATGTTCATTGGACGAATTATAAACTGTTTAATGATAAACCCACACAATTTGAACTAAATAAAAGAAAATTGCTATAAACTATTTCTATGTAATATCTCTTATTTTTTTGGCAAAACTGGTATTTTTTTGTAAACGATAACATGCAATTTTTCTATAAGAGCTCAAGAATATTTTATTCATCTCTCTGGATTAACTCGGTACATATTATTGTTGTGAAAGACAGCATGCAATATCTATTAAACTGCCAAGAAGATTCAATTTCACTTCCCAAAATTTATCCGTCTGGTGTTTGACTTTCTCGATCTTTTTTATCTAATTTAATTTGATCTATTTATTAACTGCAGTGGTGTGAAAGTCGTGACTATTTCATGACAATATTTTTCAACATGCCATGAATTGTACGCCAATAAAAGGTTATACCATTCGATGCTGTTAAAGCGCAACAAACTGTCCGAAGATTGGGAGCAAAATTATTTTGCTACTGAACATTTAACATGAAGATAACGAGATATATTTTACTGATTTATAAGAATGCTAAAAAAGTAACAAATTGGTATCTTAAAAAAAGACACCACTCACCCAGGTCAAATGTTGGTCCAGTGTAGAATACCCATGAGACAGACCAAAACATGCATAGTCGAAAATGACATGACAAATTCGAAGGAAACAAAAAGAACACAGGCTTGGACTACACAAATTCTTTTAGAAAACAGGGCCAGGAAAGGTAGACATCCCCTGTCTCGCGGCAGATGTCCTTCGGTTAATATTCAATCTGCTGACCACTCGTTGTGTTGTGGCTTTGGTGGTGTTGCTACCAAAACAATTGTAAATTTATATTCCGTTTTAATAAATTTAATATATAGGGATGTTTTAAAGTAATTACAATTATATCTTAATTTAAGCGCTTCCCCGTGTTCAAGTCAGCCAGTAAGTAGTATGGCTTGTATGCAACGAAATTCTAGGAAAGTCATTGTTTTGATTTTCTTTTGAGATTGCGCGATACGTTTTATAAAGGACGTAGGTTGAATATCTGAAATGGTCCTTTCTCCTGTTGCATTAAAGTCATCTTAACAGAATCAACGTTAACACATGCATTTTATGCATTTAATTAATTACGGACAAATTGTTATCGCATACTAGTTAATATAAAGATAAAAAACATAAAGAGATAAAAGTTGCTTCAAACCACATTGCGCTATCAACTTGAAAAGAAGCAACCTAAAATCAACTTGCATTCCAGTTATAAAATAATCGAAATACCGAGATATCTCAGTAAGACCCAGGAATATCGCCTATTCTCAAATCCAGTGAATGTTGACCACAGCCTGGGTCATGCTGGAATACGCATAGTCAGAAAAGTAAGCAATATTTTTTAAGATGAAATGAAAAAAAATCACATCCATGAGACCTCTCACTTGCACTTAGGCACTGGCCTTCAAAGTGTATGACTGTAAAAAATTAAAAAAAAACAGATTTGAGTAACATCGCGTTTGAAAATGTACAACTACAGAAACCTTATTGAATGTCATTTTTATTTGTAAAGTTAAATGTACTATCTAGTCCCAGAGTGCACTAAAAAATTCAAATCTTAAGTATGGTTATTAAGATTTATAAAAGTAATGTGGATTTTTTTTTTCGATTTGAATTTTTAGTCATTATAATCCGGTATTGTAGCATTGTAGGAATGTTTTATATTATTTCTGTTTTAGATTCAGTCGATAGTAATAACCATGAATCTCCCTGAAAACCCGTATAAGACACCTGATGTTGAACCTATGAATTCAGAGCAAGTTGTAGAAAACCAAAAACCTTGAATTAATTATTTGTAAGTCCAGTGTAGAATAACCATGAATTAATTATTTGTAAGTCCAGTGTAGAATAACCATGAATTAATTATTTGTAAGTCCAGTGTAGAATAACCATGTAAGAAATCAAAAGTACATACATGTAGCTCAAAGAGACAAGACAGATTTGAAACAAACCAAAGGATAAAACGAAAACAAAAGGAACAAAGGCTTCGAATCCACGACTTCTTTTACACAACAGGAGTGGAATTAGGTGCTCCGGAAGGGTAAGCATCCCGTACTGCGTGCAATACATGTCGCGGAATCCTTAAACTCTAATCCGGTTTAACATAATTCTGTGAAGAGGTCAACTTGTTGTTTTACCGGTAACAGGTCCATTACTAGTTGAGATACACCATATCAATCAACCATCTCATGATGACGACCATAGAATTTAAGGAGCTACGATTTCAACCTTGATTGGATTTATCATTGTTGTAGTAATATATGCTACAACAGCATTAATCCTGATACTTAACAGGCACGAGAGTATTGAATCAACTGCGAAGCATAAACCCTGTAGGCAGATGAAGCAGAAAATAATTACGTTAATTTTATGAATATCAACATATTTTTATTGCACTAGAAACATATAAAACCAAGTTGGAGTAATTTTTGTTCGACCCTTTTTGTCTCTTTTTTAATAATAAAATAACTATTAACTAAATAAAACCCACATGTTTTTAATTATAACATATATAAAATATATAAAAACAGTTTTGAAAAATTGGAAAATAGCAGATTTACTTTAAACTTATTTTCAAGATTTCTGTTTTTACAGCTGTCATGCAATATGCATTTAAATATGCCCTTTTAAGCTGTACCATGGTATTTTTCCAAAACATTCAAAACGTGTATTCCTTTTTCTACCCTTACGAGCCTTCTCCCTCAAATAATCATTCCGAAGCTGAACACAGTAACTTAACCACCGATTGCGGCCGGGGTATAGAAATAGGCCGATTGTTCTCCGCCTGCAGGTAGGATCCAATCTAAATGGGCGTCCGTTCGTTCGAGCGGAATGTATAAATAATTGAATTCCCCTTCGCAAAGGTTGTGCCGGTGAAACAATATGCACTAGGTATCTCCGTCCTTTAGGCACTAGTCCACTAAAAATGGCATCCCTGGTTGTGGGCAATGTATAAATTCTCAATTCGTCCGGAGGGAGACGTCTTTAGAAAATGGTACGTTTTAAGCACGGTAAAGACCCCTTGTATAACAGCTCAGTTTAGGTGGTAAGCAGCGGCCAGATTCAAAGCAAAATATTACGACCATATCCAACCCGACATTTTTCTAGTGGCAGTTTAAAAGCCCCTCCCTAACCAGTCATTTGCTCATATTGATTTATTGTTTGTTAACTTGTTCCCTTCTTGCAACAGTAAAAATGTCAGACGACATTAACAAGACTATTGTTATCACTTGCTTTTCGTATTTAATGTTAATTGCAAATAATAAATCTCATCAAAGACATTATTTCTTTTAGCGAAAAACTTGAATAAAATAACACCTGCCGCGTTGTCTGTTTTTTCTGTCATTTCAGGGTAAAAGGGAATGTTTCATGGGATCACAACCTCCAGACGGAGAAGGCAAACTGTCCGTTTTTGGTTTATTTACTCCGCTGCTTCACGGGGAAAAGGTCCGTCTTCATCTGTGAAACGGATATTCCATAATGGCCGAAGAGATTTTGGTATTCACCCTAAAATTTCTGGAGTGATGACTTCAACCAAGGAGCAACATATCCCTATTAGACCAGTTTTGTGTCAAAGACTCAGCTCTGTTTAGAAAATAGCTGTTATGGACATATGTTCTAAAAAAAGTAAGAGCTGGAAGATGCATATGTTTACGCAAAAGCCGGGGCATCTGGAATGTTATTACGAATGAACGGGAAGTTGACTATTGGAAAGTTGAAGTCATCACGTTTATTCATATGGTTTTGTGTAGAGTCTTTCTTTATGGTCTATTTCGATAAAAAATCACGAAAACATTAAACACTTTTTTTAAAATTGATATAAAACTGGTGTACTTAAACAGATATATCATGTTGTGAGGGATAATTGCGAAAAAATACCAGTTTCGAGAATCAAATTTCCCTCGATATTCGGCTTTTCCATCGACTGGTAATTTTTGCAAATACCTATACCCTGTCATGGTATATCTGTCCACAGCTTAATTAACTTATAAATTTTAACCGCCTAGGTCAAATCATTCAAGCCTATATTTAAAAAAAATAGAAATATGTGAAGAAAATTATTACTTTTATTTTTTTTAATTTTCAGTTCAAACCAAACATAAAAAAAATCTCATTTGAAGAGAAAGCCTAAAAAATACATGGAAATAGAGCACAAAGAGAAAGTCATGTTTATGAGAGAATAACATGAAATGAAGATAAAATTGCTTAATTTGAAAGAACATATCTTGAAGTATTTTGAAGTCAACATCATAATAAAATACTGACAAAAGCAAAAGCTAAATGGATTTGTCAGTTTACAGGTTTAATTAAGACACTCGTACACTTTGTTACTCTTTTCTACTTTAATTATATAAATTATATAAAAAAAATAAAAATGTTAATTCTTATATATTATAAAGTGTAAGTGATTATTATATTACCTTTATAATAAAAACATGTATGGCTGATAATATATATATAAAAATAGGAGATGTGGCATAATTGTCTATGAGACAGCCATCCACTAATTACCGGTCGAAATAACACTTCTACAGGTCCTATTACGGACTTCAACAATGAAACTGAGTCCATATCATAACGGAAGCTGCAAAATGCCCCCAAAATACAAAGTGTGAAAATGTTATTCCATATAAACAATATCAATGATTATGGGAGAGCACTGCTTAGGCAGAGGATTTTATGTTTATAGAAGAGCATTGCGCAGGGAGAGGATTTTATGTTTATAGAAGAGCATTGCGCAGGGAGATTTTTTTTTAGATAAAAATGATCATTTAGGTCTCACTATAGAGTTTACCGGATGTGGCCCCTTGACTAAAGAGTTCTTATTAAAATGTGAATTTGAATGCTTGGTTGTATTTCATGTGGATAAAATATTGTTTGTGTTCATTGCAAAGATGTTTGGAATTTCTGAAAGCTAAGTACTTGTATTTTTTGTAAATTAATTATAAAAGGTGTTAAGTGCATGGAAGCTTATTGATTGAGTAGTCGGTCTTGGACAATATCAAAACATCAAAATGAAGGTAGAAGGTAAGCACATGTTTGTGTTTTATGTACACTCTATTCAGGCAACATTTGTGGACAAAAGTCAACGCTCATCGATATGTTTTTACAAATGAATATAAAACTTTAGTATATTTGCTTCGAAAAGAGCTATATCTCATGCCCCAACGTATCCGTATATGTTCAGGCCGGCCGTTTGAATTTGGTTTTGTTTACATTAAGTTCTATGGACAACGTCAAACCGTGTAGTGAAACCTTGAGCTGTACTGGCATTTAGCAATAAAATGACGTTTTTTGCTTGCTTTTTGTGAAAATGACAACATTTAAATGTTTCAAAAGACTTTTAATTTGTAGTTTCATGTGTCATTTTTGCAATAGAACAGAAAACAATTCATTTGACAGGTATATGACGATAAATATGTTTTTTTATGAAACTCACCATAAATTATGTTATTATAAGTCAGTGATTGTCAAGTCCACAAAATAACTGAAACAGTTTCATCCAAATGGTAATACCTGTACATATGATATGAATTCACCTGATTGTCATTTGTGATTTTTCAGACTGCTTGAACAATTTAACCCCTGCAAGGCTAAAATGAGTGAAGTTTTTTCTGTTATTCTCAGTGTTGATGAAATTCATATATTATCATCTAACTTTTGTGATAAATTTCATTAGAATGAAAAAAAAGTTGTCATATTTGGGCGGGTGACATTTTGAAGATGAGTATCCATGTATCCGTGTTAGGTTCAGGGGGGAAACATTTCGTGTTCGTGTTCATCGTTTAGTGTATTATTTGTCAAATCCATTTTTTGGAAGATTCATACGAGTCATTTGTGTATTAATAAACTTTGTATAAATATTGAAAACCATAGTTTTGAATCAAATGTTGTAAATAGTCAACGCAATACATTTGTTTCTGAAAACAACTGTTGTGGCCATGCTGGGTATAAATTTGTATTCTATTTGTATTCCTAGGCAAGTATAAATCAAGACATTTATTAGTTTTCATTATTTGTTATTTTCAAATGGGCCGAATGGCAAAGTTGTATATTTCAGTTGAGACGGACGGCATGTTGTATAGTGTTCACGATTTGTCTTTTGAATTTTTCCTGATTAATCGGTTTTTTGTACCCTTGAATGTTCTGTCTGACTTTGTGATATCATGATATTGAATCAATGTGTTGCACATAGTTGTACATTGAAACTGAGTAGGCATTAGGAATTCTAGCTTCTTTGGCAAGTATGATTGTGGACTACCCCGTACCCACAGTGTCTGAATAGACATCAGAATGACACATTGCAGAAAAAATTCCTACTCCATGTAACACGTTTAGTGATGTAGCTCATCAGGCGATTGTTCATGCTTTCAGATTTATTCGTTGTTGTAAGACCGAAAAGTTCATGTAAGTTGTCGTGAGAAAAATCTTTTGCCAATATTGAAGATATCCTGTTGTGATCAGTCTTTGAAAAGGACAAGTGCTTTTCAATCGGGTAA
>JARWCS010354272.1:0-10925 GCA_034783895.1 Geukensia demissa
GCCTAAAACAGATATGAGAATACTCTCAAATTGACTAAGTTTATATCAATTAGGAAACAGAACAGCTTTATTACCTAATTACAAAATTGATCTGTTAATAATTACAAGTCAAATTTGACAAAGCTGTAATTGACGACACATCCAAAACATAAAAGATCTAATAATCCTTTTTTCTCACTTTTTTATGGGACTAATTTGTAGTCATAAACATTTAATTTACCACTTTTTATGCTTGAGTTCACACACAAAATAACCAATGGGTGACAGAGTTATGTAATTGTAGACCCATTAGCCAGGTGATACCGGACCAGAAATGGCCTGTGGGTTACAAAAACTCCAAATAAAATGAAAGGACTGGTCATTTTTTCTAAAGTGGACACTTGTGACAAGGACATTCATTTTCACAAGTAGACGTGTGTAAGAAAACATAAATTTATCAATAAAGTTGTCCGAGTAAGAGGTTACTTGTGTGGTTTTTATCTATTAGCTGTTTTGAATTATGGGCCTTGATGATAGTGGCCCTTTTATAGATTTTTCATTTATGGCCATTAATTATTTCCTATGACAAGGAATATGTAATTCACTATCAAGAAAAACATTTGTATTTATTGTGAACCGAAAAACCTCAGTAGTATAGAAAAGAAATTCTTCTCTTTATTATCTTTTAAAAAGAAAGAGGTCAGAAGAAATAAGGCAAATTTATAGTTGTAAATAATTTTCTTTCTCAAATGATCTTCTATAATTTCTTTCTTTATCTGACATTTGTTAAAATTTGTTAAATTATTTTTATAAAAACCTATAATAAAATATGGAAAATTTAATTACAAATTTTGGAATCTATTTCTTATTTCTAAAATCAAACAATTTCTGCATATGGATATCCATAGAATTATACAATAAAAATTTCAATTATTGGCAAATGACATGCAGCTTAATTCTAATTGGCAAGTTGAAAATCAATGAATATTTCCATAAAAAGAAAATGTAAAATATGGCACTTCTAGCTTTTGTGAAAATTTTTAATTAAATTTTCAACAGACAATATTGCATCACAAATGACCTCTCAACACCAGTGGTCAGGGAAAATGACATCCTTTGTTCATTTTCGCAGGACATCAATGTTTTATTATAACTCATTAAAATAGCCCTTCAATTTCAGTATCTTTTGACAATAAAAATGGTCAGTATTGATTAAATTAACATTAATGCCATCAGGAAAGTGGACAATGATGGTGTCCACTCACATGCAAAAAGAATGGTCATTTATAATTAATATTTTATGTTTTAATGGACCATTACATCATTATTATCTGTCAATTGCTGTCACGAAATTGATTTGTCACCTGTATTCAATTAGAGTAAAAATAGTTATATAGAAATTATTTGAATAATCATATTTTAAGCAACTTTTATTAAAAATTACCCAACTTTCTTCTCACACATCAGAAAGGGAATTTTATATCTTACTTTACTTATTTCATTTCCCAAATTTAATTAAAAAAACATAAACACCCCACACTTTTTGACAAAGAGAGAAGCAGGAAAATTATAATAAAATTCCAATTAAATACATGCACTACCAATGAAAAATTACATCATTCGGAGCTGAAATAGTTAATTTTTAATATGGATTTCATTCCAAAGATGGTAGCAGAATATGACATATTTAATAATTTATCTATCACAGCCTATAAATAAATGACCAGGGTTGGACATTAGACTTAATTGTTATTTCAGCGAGAAAGATATGATATGTAAATTGCCTATGGTAAAAATGTCAGCCAAATTGGTGTGACATCTCGCGATTATCTTTTTGAATTTGACACACCATAAAATACATCCCCGGTTGTCAGATTTCAAGATAAGATTTCTGTAATTTGTGTATAGGTTTGGGACAATACACATGTTAAGTGACAGACTATATTAAATTTGAACACAAATCAACATTTTTGCAAAAAAAAAAAAAAAACATTTTCTTTATTTATCTCCATTGAAATAAGAAATTTGTGCAAATTATTAAAGCTATGGAGGTTCAAAGCTAAAGTCAATAGTATTTCAATCCAATTAACTTTACTGAAAAAAAAATCCAATCTCTAAAAAGTTTAAAAAAATTTTAGGACACTAAATAAATCTTTGATCATGACCGAAAAGGAAGGAAAACAAATCTTCAAAATTTATCTGCATCTCCTATCTAACTTGTAATAAGTACAAAGGAAGTTTTCAGTGTAAATACCCCATCCCTTTTAACAAATGTCCATCACATTAACTTCAAAACAAATTATTTTAATCACTGTAATGGGATTATAGATAAGTACTTCCATAATTATAAAATCACTTTATTATAATATAGCTTTTAAAATTTGAATGCTATTTTTAACAAGATGGATCTTCCAAGAAAGGAAAAATTAGATTATTTTCTTTATCTTAGTTTATCTTTCACCCAGAATACATTTCCTTCCTAAAACATTTCATATATAGTAATTTTACAAATAGAATTCCTGTCGTGCCCGGGATCTCGCCATAAAACATAATCCATGTCAAAATGAGTTTAGTCTAAAAATTCCAAAATGACTATATGTAGTTGAGAAAAATGAAGATGTTATGTAAGATTTTAAGCCAGTGGTCATCCATTATCTGAACTTCAAATGTTTGAAGTATTTACAAAATTGAAATTTCTTATCAAAAAATTCTTTTAACAAAAGCTGACACAAGCACAACAAATCTGTCAAAAAGACCAGTTTTTTTCAACATTACACTTATTAACAAAATTGACATTTGAAATGGACATGTGATAAAACTACTTTTTAACCTTTTGCTGCAAAAAATGCATTACAACCTGCTTTGGTATTTGTGCTAAAGATGTCTTTAAAAATACAAATAAGATAATTGAGCCTTCATAAAATTGAACAAAATACTTGCTTTGCCAAAAAGATGTATTTTATTTACACTCTATCACCATATTATATGAAAACTCTAGTAAAAAAAAAAAAATGATTTGAAATATTGATGTGATGAAGTTCAGAATCTAGACATTGCTATGACTTCAGTCAAAGACATCAATGTTTTCTATGCCTGGTTATCACATGGCCAATCCTATGAGATCAGATTTTTTAAAACAACAAGCCACTATGTCTAGCTGTGGAGCTGAACTAAGAGGCGATGGGTTCACCACGCTAAAGCATCTGCTTTTACTTCTGTTTCAGAAATGAGTGTCTGGAGTCCTAACTTCTAGTCTTATTGTTTGTGTCTATGTGGACTACACATCATAGGTCATTTACGTAGGTTATTTGCTATGGAAATATGAATCAATGGTCTACCTCTTATAAACGACAACCCAATCCCCTGAACCTGTGAATCCAGGGTCTTGTCTTGTAATAACCTGGTATTGTGAATCAAGGGTCCTAACTTGTATAACTGACAAACCAATAACCTGGACTTGTGAAACAAGGGTCTTGAAACTATAAATGACAACCCAAAAAACCTGAAATTGTGAAACAAGGGTATTGCCACATAAACGAGAATACAATAACCTGGACTTGTGAATCAAGGGTTGCACTTTGTATAGACAACAACCCAATAACCTGGACTTGTGAAACAAAGGTTTTGCCAGGTATAAACAGGTACCCAATACCCTGGACTTGTGAATCAAGGGTCATACCTTAAAAAAAACCCCAAATAACACCCCAATAACTGGACTTGTGAATAAAGAGTCTTACCTTTTATAAATGACAACCCAATAAGCATCCTTTAGATTTTTTTCAAATTCCCACAAAAATTAACCATCACCTGAGAACTATCAAGAAAGCACAATACCAATACATGTCTGATTTTGGTGAAATATACTTGTATTTTTTACACCAATACATCAAAAAGTCAGAGATGTCCATATTTTTTGCCTTTAGCCTTGGTCAGCACTTCCTAACATTTTTTTTGTACCTTTAAAAATGCTGATTTTCATGTAAGTGATAAGATGATCGATGGTCACTGCTACCTGGATTTTTTAAGACCAGTTACTCAAAGAACATGTACAAAGTCTAAAAACAAAGATTTGTAGATTTGATTTTAAGA
This sequence comes from Geukensia demissa, assembly GCA_034783895.1. NCBI lineage: Eukaryota > Metazoa > Mollusca > Bivalvia > Mytilida > Mytilidae > Geukensia > Geukensia demissa. The sequence continues at coordinate 4,069 of JARWCS010354272.1, forward strand.
ACCACTGTTAAAATTCTCATCAACACAGGGACAGATACTTTACTAAATGTGTGGGTTTAACAGCCACTGGTCCCCAAACCTATTAACCATAACAATGTGATACCTTTGTACCAAGGTTTAGAAACATTAACACAACACTAATATGTTTTTTCTCATCAGGTAAATCAAGTAAGGGGCTGAAGGGGCCAGGTCAACATATCCGTGGAATTACTATTTAATAGCCCTTTTTGAAAACCCTTTTCTGGAAGGCCGTGGTTCTTTCTAAAATTAAAATTTACCATTCTGGTTCCCTGCTTCCGAGTAGTATGGTATGAAGTTTCCATAGAAATCACCTCTTAAACGTGCATCGATTTCTGTCGAGCACAAATAGATAAAGCTTTCATTTTTAGTTTTTTTACAATAAAATGTGGAGCGTAAATAACTTAACTACTTCTGGCAGTCGTCGAAAGCAAATGCTTTAAGATAAAGTAACAGGGGAAAGTCAGGTTTTTCCCATTGCTCATTCTTATCCGATGTGATGCACTACCCACAAAGGGGAACAACTCTTACAAAATCTTAATTTTAAATCAAACTCGGACTTCCTGAAATATGTTTTCGAAAAGGCCTATATTGATAATAACATTTTCTACATTATTGATAGTTGAACCTTCAAATTTCTCACTCTGAATTAAAATTTGAAGGTTGAACGATCATGATTGTAAAAAATGATAATCAATGGCCTAACAATGTAAGATTCTCTATTTCATAAAGTGGCAAGTGCTTTGATCTCCACATAAATTTTTATCTCTATGAAGGTTGAAGGATGTTGTACTATGCCATGACCATTGAGCTTTATTCCTTTTAATTTTAACGTCTAAATGGAATGCACATTTCTTTTTGAGTATGTGTGCATTTGTTGAGAAGCATATAGACAGATTTCCATAATAAGCAATTTGCTTTGGAAGTGTTATGGCTAGTGTGCTCCCTTGAATGCTGAAAGTCTATCCCTGATTGGTTCAAACCAAAGACATTGCTGCATTTCTGCTAAACAGACAGCATTAAGGAGTAAGAACAAAGACTAGTCGGCCTAGAGTGGCATGCCTTCCTGCAGACTGTTGCTTTTGTGAGCTAGCACATTAAAAATTCAGCACAGCATTATGGCCTAGTACAAAGTAGGGTGCTTTTCATCATCACTCATTGATAAGCTCTCATTCTGAAAATGAACGAAATATTTGCAGCTGGTTGTTAAGCATCATTCAATCAATCAATCAACCATAATAACAATAAAAATATTTTTTTCACTGATGTCTTGCAAGTCTTTAATAAAATAAAATTTACCATGTGTGAAAAGCCAAAGAGTAAGTGTGACTTATTCTGGGCTATAGACCTTATCACAAGAATTGGTACTTCACCATGATTGAAGACCCTGAACAGACATTTAGATCCTGATAAGTTTTTACATAATATATAAGTTGTGGTCTCTCTGACATACATCTCATCTTACATACGGATTGTTCCTCCTGTAGAATTATATCAAACAATTCTTATTAAGAAACAAGCTTTTATTTTTTGATGACTCAAACATATCTGGTATACGTATATTAAAATTAATATATAACAGCACTATTAAATTGTGAGTAAATATCAACCTTTCTAAAAACAATATACCAACAAATAAAGATATACATACAACTCAGTGTATAAAAACAAATTTTACATTATCTATTTGCATTGAACAACCAGTCATAAGCAATTTATGTGACATTACTCTTGTATCAGGCACAAAAAGTGGAGTTTTATAACATGGGACTAGATTTTAAAAGTTCTAACTTCTCAAATCCAACTCCATTTTGAGTCTTCATTGGTAAATTTAAGCCTAACAGCCAACAGGTCATATGAGTAATGAGTGGTTGTAAGTTACAAATGTTTAACAACTTGCGAGTTCTTGCAAGTTTTACATCTTTTGTGAAACATTGCAAGACCTAGTAAAAAAATACATTAATTTAGGAGCTCCATTTTTGAGATAATTTATAATTTAACTCTGAATTCCTACCTATAAAGAAAATGAAAGTTGATGACCCATGACTTCAGGGTCACATCATCCATTTCAAATCGAATTGCTGCAGTTCTCATCCCAAGCTGTCCTTGTACAGTTTCATAATGATATAAAGAACTGCCTTTCACCTCAACCAAAACCTGCATGTTACATGGAAAATCAAAGTCAATGACCTATGACCCCAATGTCAGAGCATCAGTTTTGCATCAAAATAATGCATATCATGAACTATTTATATATGAAGTTTCATTATGATATCATAACTCTTTCATGATAAAGTACCTTCATCCTGACCCTTACCTGCACATTATAATTTATTTCTTTATAACAAACTATCTTCAACATGAACCTTAATATAAGCATTATAACACAGAATTTCTTCTAAAAAAATCAGTTGCAGATATTTGACCTTAATGTTGCAGTTCATATCATGAACTTTTAACGACAAAGTTTCATTATGATATCATAACTCTTTGAAAACTACCTTAAAACTACCTTGCAGGCAGGACATAAGAAATAGAAAGTGCTAGAAAAAACATTTCTGGATTACCATAAACAATATAGATAATAAGGTCACATTCAAGACTTCAACTCTTTCCTGGAAGTGGTTATCTGTAAAATATACCAAAAATAATATGAAATAAAAACATTCTACTTTTAAGTGAAGAGTTTTATCTATGACCTTTTCTGGCCTTAATGTACACGGTAAGTATGAACACAAATGCTTATTTGACCAATAGTAATAACAATGATATTTGCATTGATTTGGCAGAAAAACTTACTTATCACAACTAAACAATAATAAAAGGCAATCTGTTATATATAGACAAAATACTAAAATTGACCCTTCATTAACATTTAATACCTTCTTCTTAGCATATAAACTCGTTATTTAAACTTTATAGTTTGTGAAATTTTCCTAATCACTTAGCACCAGAATGTGTAAGAATTTTCGGAACTAGCATGACATTAATATGATTGCATTTTGATTGGTTGTTGATAACACAGTTGAGAAAATTCTCAGATTCAAGATTTAATGCAATGAAGCCACTATCTTCATATTGCTTCTGAAGGTTCTGAAAGTCTCTGTGAAATGCCATCTGAAGGGCTGACTGGTGTCTGATATTTACATAACAAAATCTAGATCAATGAGGAGGCCAAAAAGATGGCCACTTTCAAAGTTGATACACTTACATTCTTTCCATCTTAGAAGCAAATAACCCATAGACACTTATGACCAGTGCTCGATTATCTAGCACTGATAAGGAGAGTCTATATTAATTTTTTTCTTATAATGCATAACATATATTGCTAAATTCTACCTTTTGATGACGCTGGCAGGGAGTGTGGGGGGGGGGGGGGTAAATTTTGGCCCATATTATTTAATTTTTGTTGTAATCACCAACAAAGTTATGGCTGATATGAATAACTTCTAAATAAACATCATTCACAGAGTAACGAACATCCTTCACAAAAAACAAAAGAACATTTTTTTGCAGAAGATAATATTACCAAAAACGTTTTATCCAATCTGCTAGCCCTACTAGTACTACAATAATGAACATCATAGAAACAATTATGTCTTATTTTTCTTTTGATTAAAACATAAACCAATAAAAAAACCATGGATACAAAAATTTACTTGACAAAAATTGCATTGACATTGTAAAAGTACAATACTAACTAAATAAGCATTAGAAATGCCACACTTGTTTATCAAATATATCATGTTAAAATACATATTCAAATTTAAAGTAGTTATCCACCAGAAACTGATTCTAACATTAACAATTTTTTGTGGAGCATATAAGTTAAAAATGGATTTTAAAAAAATTAAATATATTGTTGACATTAACTTGATTAAGAGGCACTTTTAAATGTCCAGCTACAATCATATGAATGATGAACTGTATTTAATTACATAAGAAAAAAGGCAAAAAACAAAATGACATTAAAAACAATAACAAACTAGAAGGATTTTTTTCTCAACTAGACTCAAAATAAAAAATTTAACAGTTTGATTAACTTTAGCTAAAAATAGCTCACAACTGGCAAAAACTAGCCAGTGTCTGAGGTCAATAAAATTAAAATTACTCTTGTTCCTGTCAGTAAAACATCAGATATAGAAATTTTGTAAAATGTTGCTTAATATCTCATTAAATCATTAAACTCTCATTTTATTGTAAAAAAAGGTATTTCATAACAACTATCAATAGAAACGAGAATCTTATAATAAATGAAACAAGGAAAGAAGAAATGTAGATACATGTATAACAAAAACAACAATAATAAAATGATAAAATAACAAATTATGCATTGAATGGCAGCTTTCAGTACAAATCCAGTTAAGTATTCCTTTCTTTAAAGTTAGCCATGATACCAGTTTTAGCTCTCATTACTATTTCCAGAAAGGGTTCCACTACATGGTCTGGATCTAAGGAGATTTCAAATCTATTAAAAAAAATTGAAGTATTAATCCTCAAAACACAAACCAAAAATGATGAGAAAAATAATATTTGGTACTTTTTCCTTTCAACAAGAGGTGCAAATAACAATTTCCATCATACTTTCTCAAATTGTCGCCAACCTTTATTTAAAAGCCAACATGCAGCATCATAGTTCAAAACAGTAAAAATACCAATGTATATTCAAGTCACAGACATGATTTTGCCAACTTAGAAATGAAGTGGAAATGGGTTACTGGAAGCTGAATTCTATGTATAATAAAGGATGCAATAGGGAAAATCCTGTTTTCGAAAAGTGGATTTCCGAAAAAAGGCTGAAAAAAATCATATCTGAGGTCAATAAAATTAAAATTACTCTTGTTCCTGTCAGTAAAACATCAGGTATAGAAATTTTGTAAAATGTTGTTTAATATCTCATACACATATGCACGGTATATGTACAAGGTGCACATAATTTTCTGATGTGCACAGTGCAAGCTCTCAAAGCAGATTTTTTTTGCCTGATAGTGATATTTCACAGACATGCTAATACAAAACATTCTTATTTCTTTAATAGTTTTTTTCTGATGATGAAATTCTTTTTTCAATTAATTATATTAACGTTAGAAATCCATAAAAATATAACAACCATTTGCCTTAAGAATCCAGAGACCCCAAATCTGACATTTCTCATACAGACATAATCTAGAAGTACTGTGAACAACCTCAAAAGGATACCCCTGCTCTGAGCATGATAAATCCTCAGAAAAGAACTATCTCCACCGGGAAGCATCTGGCAGCAACCATCTTCTTCATGCATATGAAAATAGGGTGTGTTAACTACAAATAAAGTTCCCCCAATATCACTCAGTTGACTAGTTGGAGTTCCAATTACAAGTTCCAAGCATGTTGAACCCTGAAGTTTGTTTATCTTATCTATATGTCAGGCTTTTATGGAGTGTGATTTTTTAGCTTTATCAAATTATAATATGTGCGTTTCTGCCTTTGTATTTATTTTTAATCAAAAGTAAGAATTATTCAATTTCCACAGTTAACGGTTTATGTTTTACATTATGCAATAATGTTTTACATACTATAAACTGCCCCTGAATTTCTTTACGGAGATTTACCATTGAGAGTCGGCCATCTTCATTTTTGGCGGGAGCGCCTAAGTTTGACCTAGATTGAGCAATTTAAAAAAATGCGCACATTTCTTTTGTTCGGATCTTCTCTCGTGATTCATATAAGAAGAACTACTTTTAAATTTCCATTCAGGTGCACCTCAAATCATTTTTGCATGTTATCTAATCCTAGTTTAATTACTTAATTATTACGCAGCGTTGACAATGTGTACTCCGGTCTTTACAATGTAAAATCCCCATAGAGAATTAAAAACTCGGCACAGCTTAAAATACATCATAATGGCTAAAAAGTATTATTGCAACTTGCTTGCATTTTGTTCATTCTACAAAACAAACACTATTTTATAAGAATTCGGCAGACAGTTTTTCTTTCATAACGTTTTTACCTGTTCCAACAAACTCCGACATAGAGTATAAATAGTTTTGTACATCACAATACTGACCACATTTTGCCACTGTTGAAGAGATTAATATTGTGATTGTTGAATTTACTTTAACAATATGGGTCACCATCTGTAGTACTGACAATTTGATTTATTTATCTATTGATTCTTTTCAATTTGAATGCAAAATGTGCTGTTGAATTAAATGCTAACGTTTGTATAGTTGTAGTGTTGTAATTGTGTTTAAACACCATTTTAACATAGAACACATTTTAGTATTTCACAAGTTTCAAGTCACATGACTGCTGTTACACCAATCACAATGCTCAAATTTCAATGCAACATACACCACACTAGAATCTTCTAAAAATACCCTATTTATGGGGTGTTCCTGTTTAGGGAAGCTGATTTCTTTCTGCTTTTTACCATTTGGAAAACTGGCAAATAGTGAACATTTGAGATCCATAGGAAGTGAAAGGGCAAATGTCATATGGGAGGTGACCTGAATAGTACTATATATTCATGGCTGTGTTGTTTTTAAACAAAACATTGAAAACATAAACTTCAGTAAATATTCTAAATAATCCAGCAATAATGTTTTAAATAAGCAGCAACTGCTTAACATCTTAAGGACAAAATACAAAAAATAATTGCAATTAAATTAACTGAAACATGGCAACAATTTCATAAATTACATTAAATTAAATTAAACATAGTCAAAGAGAAGTCAAGTCTCCCTTAGGAGTGAGTAAAAAAAGTTTTCACACCAGTTTCTTTTTAGTATAACAACTATTTAACTATAAAAATATGAATATGTGCTATCAAATGATAAGTAAGATTATTATAGCATTTG
>JARWCS010354283.1:0-10923 GCA_034783895.1 Geukensia demissa
AGGCCTTCAACAAAGGCATGAAAGGTGGTCAAGCGCTCCTCGTGAAAAGCTCTAAAAGCCTCAAATAAACAACATTAATACGTAAAATAATACTGCTCCTACCTGAATATTACCAAAAATGAAAACAAACATATAACAGAAAGACAAACCTATGACCATAATTCCTGACTTGGTACTGGCACATGAGACGTGTTGAGGTATGCAGTACAGTCTGATGTTACTCATAAATCCCCTACTACTAAAATCAGTTATTACTTATTGTTAATTTCATTTATGTCAAAATGTGTGGCAAAAAATCCAGTTAGTTGGTCTTAGCTTTGTGTACAAGAACAAAGGTTTAGAGTAAGGAAAATAGTGCTTATTTCTGGTTTTGGAGTCTTGCCAACTGCTCAAATCAAAGAATGCTTTTTTAAAAGATAGCAAACCTTCAACTTAAATTTTTTTTCTCCAGAAACGTAATTATATTTCTGTAAACATGAGATTTTATTTTCCAAAAACATAATTTTTTTTTCTGAAAAGTAATGCCAATTTGTGGAAACGTTAAATGCTGAATAAAAGAATTCAATGATCAAAACATATAATTAACTTAAAAAAACTTAATTATTAAACAAGTTTAGCTAAGTAAAATATTTAGGAATTGTGATTTTCATTCTTTCAAAATTTTAAATCAAAATAAAGCAAAAATAATGCATTTAAAAAACACTGTAAAAAAATACTGGAAAGTGCAAGTTTAAAATTGTTCTTTGCGTGAGAATATACCACTTAAATGTTATTTATTTTTAGAGCATATGAGCGAGAACTTGACGAGGAAGCTGCCAAGAGACATTTCATCAGGATAAAGAAATCTCAGATCCAGAAAGACATTACAGAAAATCAGTTTCAACAACATTTAACAAGAATGGTAAGAAAGTGATATTTTTGTAAAATTTCTGTGATGGTTAAGATTTTTTGATAATCATATTTTTATGAAATTCATACCTTGTTGTTAATCATACTATAAAAAGTGTTAAATTCAAGTTTTTCTGTCAGACCGCCCCAGTTTTTTACCCCTGACCCAAATGTTCTGTTGATATTTTGAAAGAAAAATTAAATAATACCCAACTGTCCATATCTTGTGATGAATATATATCTTTAGATTTATTACAGTTTTGATAAAAATTTTGGTAAAAGCTGACCAACTTTCTAAATTCAAAGGTGGATGCTATAAAATTAAAACTTGTCAAGAAAGCTGGCTATAATACACTGTACATGTAACTACTTTGGTCCTAAAATATTTCACAGTCAAAATGTTATCTGCCAAAATTAGACCCTGCAGTAATTTCAGCTTAATACCTGCTATGTTTGTAAGATTATCTTGTGCATTTTTGTTTTGTACACCGGTCTCAATGAAAAGCATTCAGGGTATTGTTTTCGTCCTAGATTTTAATTTTTAATAAACAAATGTAGGAGGGCCATGTGAGATTTTCTTATTCTTTAATGGTTATCTGTTATTTTTCAGGACCCTATCAACCTGATAGGAGAACTAGCCAAATCTTTACCGAGACCAACAGCAGATCCTGCTGACATTACAGACCAACTGAACAGAGGATTAACTCTTTCTAAACATTTATGACACATGGATATTGTTATTATTATTATATTAAGTTTTAATCAATAAATATAATTATAAATAATTTTTTTTTATTATTGAAAAGTTGGGTGGTTTGTCAAAACCTAGGTATTTGTCAAATGAATTGCCAGTCTGTTCTTGGAATGGTTGATGATTGGGTTTTAAACAGCATCTTTTGTAAAAATTGTATTCCAATATTTCTGTTTAATTTTGTCCAGGAACTTTAAGACAAATGGTACAGTAGATACAAGTGAAACTGTGGTAAACTGGAGCACCCAACAGATCAAATCAAAACTGATCAAGAGAGAGCAGCACCAAACAATTCAAATCAAAACTGTTCAAATGAGAGCAGCACCAAACAATTCAAATCAAAACTGTTCAAGTGAGAGCAGCACCAAACGATTCAAATCAAAACTGTTCAAGTGAGAGCAGCACCAAACAAAATCAAATCAAAACTGTTCAAGTGAGAGCAGCACCAAACAATTCAAATCAAAACTGTTCAAGTGAGAGCAGCACCAAACAAAATCAAATCAAAACTGTTCAAGTGAGAGTAGCACCAAACAAATCAATGTAAAACTGTTCAAGTGAGAGTAGCATCAACAAATCAAATCAAAACTGTACAAGTGAGAAAGCAGCACCGAACAATTCAAATCAAAACTGTTCAAGTGAGACGACAGCACCAAATAATTCAAATCAAAAACTGTTCAAGTGAGAGCAGCACCAAACAAATCAAATCTGTTCATGTGACAGGACTGTGAAAACATGAAAAGACTGGACTAAATGAAAGTGTTAATAATACTTTTAGTGTTTCAATTATTAACTTTTAATTCTCATAGATTCATCATGGGGTATGTATATAATCAAATATGCATGAGACCAATTTAACATTGTAATGTCTGGTGACCAGGTTTTGAATATCTATTTTCCTAAAATCAGACAATTAAAGATGAAAATTTTGGAAGTTTATTCTGCCCTTGCTTTAGGACATTAAGTTTTAGCCCCATCTGTACATATGCCAATGTGGTCAAAGATTTCTTGGCTTGTGCATGTTGAATTGATTATATATTTTGTCAGTAGCATTTTCAGGGTATAGGGTGAGTTGTACCATGTCTCCTCTTTTCAGATCTGCCCTTTGTCTGCAGGGCATCCATATTCCATGGACGCATTTTCTCTGTATTCTTTTCCTTTCTTTATTATAAAGAATAAAGGATATGGTATGGAAAAAATGCCTAAGAGATAGTAACCTTATTTGTATTTGACAAAGTAATGCTCTTGGATATGAAGGTTAACTTTTTTCTTAATGCATGAAGGTTTTGAGGTAATGTTTTATATGAAACTGAAATGGATCAGTTACATACAATTGTGTTACCAAATTATTGAAATAGTAATTGCTGGCAAATCTCTAGACATTTTTTGTAAAAAATTGCTGTTTTATTATAAAAATAACTGTTGGATGGTCCATTTATGTTTTATATTTAAAAGAATGAATATGGAATATATACCAGAAAGACATGATCCACATCTTACATACATTTATAACAAATATTCAAGAGCCAAATTAAACTGGGAGTAAAGCGCTTTTCAGGATTTACCATCATAATACATGCTAGGGACCACAAATAGAAAGAAAAATGTCTTGTGTATTTTGATTCTAAACTTGGACAGGTTGGTTCGTCTAGGCAGGATACTTCCAAAGTGTAATGTTAAATCTCCACTTATGTATATATTTACACAAAAATGAAAACATATAATATTTGATACATTTTATTGATGTCAAAGATGATTAATGTGGACGGAGAGTACAGAGACAGATCCATATTATGATTATCATTTCTTAATACAGAGATACAAAGATCATAAAACAACAGAACAAATAAAGATCATTAATAATGTAAAGCTGTATCAATTTTCATAATTACAAGAAACATATAAGTATCAGTCCTTGAAAAAAGTCTGTATAAAGAATGTAAATGCACCAAATTCAACACCATTGGAATCTGTTATATTTAATACTCTTATTAAGGATATCTCCCAAACCACAGGCATAAAAAGGCCCAAAGCCCTGCCTTACCAATTTTTTGGGCACATTCCAATTTTTCGCTGCTATTTCTAAACCAGCGCTGTTTAGGTTAAAATATATACTCTTTACAACCTTTGTGAAGAAAATAAAAATTTTTACCTGTCCTGCCTACTTGGGATTTTTTTTTACAACAAGTAAGTTTAAGAATGGTTCCTCAAAATATAGTTGGTTGTTGTTCAGAAAGACTATTTTAATAAATCAGTCTTCTGAGTATTTAGGGATGTAATAACTGTTTGTTCACTAAGCAAAGGAGCAACAAAACTGAGTCGCTGAATTTTTGGTTTATCATTTTCACCATAACAAAAATGGACTGTGCATTTTGTATGGCTTCCTGTACTTAATATAAACTCAATAAATAATATTGTTTAATACTAATGGATAATTTCCCTAAATATTCAAAATAATATTAACTTAAAGCCCTTGGACTAAATGGATTTGAATTTGTTACATGATGTTTTTGGGGCACAACGTGTGGGGTAAATCAATCTCATTTCTTATTAATATTTAAAGCCTCACATACCTTTTAAAACACCTTTCAAAAACCTGAAATTTTATCCATGAATATTGACATGACCAATGTTTCTTACTAAATGAATGTATAGCACATATAATGGCATGCATGACAGTAAAAAGTTGTGGTAAGGTTTTTTTTTCAGAAAATTACGAAATTCAATGTCTTCTAAATAAGGAAACATATCAAATATATATGTCTTTCTCTAAATTCCAAGTTTCTATAAAAAATACTAAAATTAATGCATGCAATAAATAACTATACAATAATACAGGGACATAAATATCTTAGGGAATTAATTATTGCACATACATGTTAATACATTTGATTTGCTGTGTATTTCTAAAAATATACATCTACATATACTTGCTTGAATACTTAATATTCAGAAACTGAATGTTCTTCCAAACTATATTTAAATATATATAAATTTACAAACAGTCTGTAAGAACAATGTCACATGTAACCATGGTTACTGTACCTCTCATCAGGTCATTTGTAAAAAAAAAAGTGTAATGATAATGAAATAGCTGGAAAAAGCACTCATCCTTTTGGTCAAAATAAGTCTTATGATAATATTATAGCTGTAAAAAGCACTCATCTTTTTTCAAATTTAAATATTTGTGTACAAAAATCATTATCCACACATATGTAAACATTTTCTGTATTTTTTATTGACAATATGTGGACTATAGTACTAATCTGTGTTTTCCAAATAGACTTAAAATGTTGTGTTTTATAGTCCAAAAAATATGGTAACCATATAAACTGTAAGTTTCAAAATAAAACAGATTAATCCTGAATAAGCCAGAATACTTTTTATGTGTCAATAACACTCAACTGTGGATAACATGTGACACTACACTATCATTTTTTCACTTTTCAAAATCAGGATATTGAATAAATGCCTGAAAGACATGAACCCATTATTCAGTAATTTTTACAAATTTATAAAAATTCATCGAGTACCAAGCACCTTTTGGTTTACCAATCATCAGGGTCAAATCACTGGAAGTCTAAATTAAAAATTTTAAATTTCCAGACAATGTCAATTTTTTAAGTTTTTTTTTAAATCTATCAATATGACCACACAAAAGGTATTAGACAAGACAAACATAAAAATATAATTATTGATCTAAAATCAAAATCCACAACTCAATCCATCTAAAATGGTAAATTAAAATCACAACACAGAAAATTAACACAAGATTTAGTTCTATCACAGTTAGATATTGCAAACATTTTTAATCAAAGCTAAAAGTCACAAAACAGAAATAAACACATCCATATGAAAAAAGATATACAAATAAAGGTTAAAGACTTGCAAGCACAAGACCACATTCACCATTACAAAATGAAAAGAAAAGTTTTTATGAACCATTTCTGTAGCAGTTCAGGGAAAAGAAAGCTTTTATAAACAAACAATTTTTTTTCAAGATTGTAAATTTAGAAATTATTTTCATTATTGAGGAAATTGCAGCAGGTTGATTATTACAATTTATCTAATTCGTATGTGGTTTTCAAGCTCTCAACTGGTTTTTAAAGAAGTGATTGTCCACCAGTACTCAAGAGAAAAGTATATTATAAAATGATAACAAATGAATCCTGCTTTGTACTAGACCAACAGGCTGAGCTGGATTTTTTACCTACTAGCTCACAAAAGCATCAGTCTGCCTTGGAAGACGTGCCACTCTACCCAGACCCGTTATTCTGACTCTGGACCAATGAGTCTTTGCTCTTACTCCAGCAACAAATACCAAATTTAACGTCTTTGGTTTGACCTTCTGCACTGAAGGTGAGCAGGCTAATCATTACACCACCGAGGTGGTAATTTTCTATTTAAATAACAGTATAAACAAACAAATATGTAAGCACAATACTGGACCAAAATCTGTATTAAACCACATCAAACGTTTGATAGAGTTTCAGCACACAGGTAGAGCATATGTGTACACAAGTGCATAGCATAATTAGTGCAAATTTAACACGCAACCATCAAAAACATTTATTTATACCGAATCAACAAATTATACAAGGAACATATTAATGTAATATTCTATAGCCATCTTCAGTTTTATAATACATCTAAGTTTGAGGATTTCCTCAACTCAAAAACTGACCAATCAGATAACACTTTTTCAATGTGTGAGAAAAATTTCAAGGATTTGAGGAAAATCTCAATTTGAGATGTTTTTATTATGAAAGTGAAGCCAGGTCTATCAAAGGAGTTTAAATACTTCCAAGCACAACTAACTCTCAAGACCAGGAAAAGTTAGTCTAACTTACCTGAAAGTGTGAACAATTATTACCTTACAATACAAATAGCCTGAATTTTAATTTTCAGTAACTCAGTGATTTGGCTTGATTGGAAAGCCGATTGAATATGGTAATGACAAATATTTAAAAAAAAACATGTAAAACTAAATTACCTAAAGCTACCATGAAAAGAGAAATAATTAGTGAAGACAATAAAATTTGATTGTACTTCTGTCATAATACAGAGCACCCTCCTTATATTGCCTCTATATAATGGCCGTCCCTCACTTATTGCCACATTTTTGCAAGGTGCCTTTTCCAAAATTTTTAAATAATCCCTCAATCTATCACCATCCTCGCATATCGCCAAAATTTGGCCTGGTCCAAAAGGTGGCATTCTAATTAGGGTGCACTGGACAAAAAAAACATGATACTTTGCAACTATGGCAGTAACAAGACGTTGTCATGTTTTCTAGCAAGATTACATTTCTAATACTGTTATATTGAAAATGAAATTCTCTAGTCAAAATGCTAAAATACTAGAAGACTAACATATCATTGAGGGCCCAGAACAGAATGTCAAATAAAAAAATCAAATTACTAGCTAACAGAGGTAGCTACAGGGGCAGATCTCAAAGTTGTTTACACAGTATAATACATAATAATCATTCTTAAATATCAAACTATTTCCACATACAAAAGTCAAGTTACTTTGACAGAAAAAATATTGAAAGTAAAAACTATAGGGCACCTGAATCATAATGTGGGGCTCTGGTAATACAAGGGAAGACCAGATCTGACTATAAAATATACATATTCCAGTTTTCACAAAAGTATAATTCTCTGTTAATATTTGATTTACAAAGATACTTTCTTCATTTTTTTTTAACTCATGGGCACATATTTTCAATGAAAACAGTCACAAACACAAAAATAACGAAAATTTAAACATTATGAATAATCTTGCATAGCAAATGATTATCATTTAGCCCTATGAGACATCTTTATACAATTTTGGGTTTTAAGACATGTCCAATAACAGTATCTAGCTTCTTTGACATATTTGTAAGGATGTCATTTGCTATTTACAATTGAACTTCCATGACTCGAACACCGAAGTTCACATAAAAATATTCGACTAAAAGGACTGTTTGAATCAGCAAGGCTTTTTAGCATTCAAAGCAGGCTGAATGGGATGGAAATGAGGTTTGAGGTATGTCTTATGTTAATGCCCTTCTAGTTCAACTAAGCACTGTATTTTTAAGCATGTATATATCTAACATTGTATTTGTTGGACTAGAGGATATGACAGAAGCCTTCTATATTACACGTATAAACCTACAGGGATTCACTATTTAACTTAAAAATAGACTTGTAATGAGGAATAAACTCTTAATGACATATAGACAGAGGACTAAAGTTTGGGAAGTAATTTGAGGGAAATAACCATTTTTCATAAAAATCTGTGAAGGCTTCCACAAAAATTGGGATACTTGACACCCTTTGAAATATAGTCCACATACACTGCATGTAATATAACACTTTTTGCTGTAACATGTACTGGTACAAATAAATGTCTCTGTTAGTAATAATGTAACTATTTACACATGTCAAGAGTTCGACAAACATTTCCAATGAAAACAAAATGTCAAAAGCACTAGTCTAATGGAAGACATTCAAAACTTCATTCAATCAAATAATTCATTGTTAACATAATTAATCTTGGCAAGAACATTTTTGGTGATGGAATATTTTTTCAACTTTTTATGAAAAAAGCAACCTGATGCAATACATTTCAAGTCTGGCCAAAAAATGAATAAATATATAAAAGGGAAGATATTGTAAATGTCAAGGAGACCATACTCCCACTACGTAAGAACCGGAGGAAATGGATGAATCTAGAGGTTGCACACAAGGCTTTTAAAAAAACAAGGGAGGAAACCCATGTAGTACATCTTTGACGTTTTTAAGAATTTGCATTTCATTTCTTGATATTTATTTACTCTTTGACTTTAATTCAATTAATAAACAATGAACTATTCCTTTTTCGGAAAAAACATGATCTATGATTTTATCTAAATCTGATTTTATAAAAACATTCACATTTTATTAGATTTTTTTATAAGTCAAAGAAACCGAGACATTGACGAAATTAAATGCCATAACTAAAAATGATCTTGCTTTATGGCCAAAAAATTGAATTATGGATTGTTTTACAATTTTAGCCATAATATATGATTTGTTAACCTCAAAATCCTGATAGAAAATGACAAAAACATGAAATTATAATTAAATGACTTATAAATATGTTTGATGGAATGCATTTTACTTTGAAATGAATATTTCTATCACATCAGTTGTTATGGAATTATGTTCTTAATGAACGAAATGCAAGTAGTGACAAAAATTTCAAGATTTAAAATTTCTCATCTGAAGGAAAACTTTGAAGGTTGTTAAATCTGAAAATGTATTGGAATATTTTGCAATAGGCCATAGTAGATCAAAGATACTAACTTGGTAACACCACAGGAAAATTTTTCATTACATATCCTGCCAAAATGTCAATAAAATCAGCTTTTTTGGAAAGATCAAGGTGTACTTTTTAGAAGATTTATTGAGGAGGGAATTTAAAGACCTTCTGAAATCAATGGTGCCACTACAAAAGCATGGACAAGAACAAGTTCAAATAACTATCTATTTGCTAGGAAGCCTAGAGACAAATCAGGAAAATAAATTAAGCTAGTCAAAAATTACAGCTACATTACCAATATAATGGGAAAATTACATAACTGTAAATTCTAATAAATTGCGATACAACTTGAAGTAAAAATATACTTTAAATAAATAATGCCGTAAAAATCATAAAATATTGTAAAACCTAAAGCTAAATCATGTCGCTGACTGTTTGTTCTCTGTCTGTTCTTCTTTGTTCTTCTTACTTTCTTGAATCGTGGCAAACTGTTGAATACCAGACCTAGGGTGGGACCATGTTGTCGTCTGTGTTACATGACTACAAATAAAAAAAACATCCACCATACAAGTAAAATTAAACATTTAGTTGTTTTCAAGTGTTAAAAGACAACAAGTTATCCCAAATTTATAAATTGGAAACTTCAATGTTTAGAACCTTATGAATGATATTGCTATGTATTGTAAAAGATATTAAAACTAAGTATTTGCAGATTCCAATTTTTGAAGAAAAAAAACCATGTTTTCATATTTGTTCACAGCTTTAAAATAACACAAATTTTGCACATCTTGAGGAGATGAAAATTTTAAAATTAAAATTTTGAAGATACATGTACAAATTATTATGATAAAATCATATCTACAAAAATGGCAAAAATTATAACACTGGAGATATTACTACTCTAACAGTACTGTATACTGGCCATTGACCAATTATAATCAGCGTACATGTATTAACATTATCTGTGGCACCAATTAAAGTGCTGCTGACTGCTGTTGAGGATTATTCTTGTATTATACAATTTTTAGATTTTTAAGATTTTCATGTACAATGACCCTATCTCTATTTGTCAATTTTTATTGGAATATGAAGGGGTTTCTGTTTTTTTTAATTAATGCTTAAAACATGGACTTTGGAAACAAAAGAAGTTTCTATGATAAAAACATATCTTACTTGATATAATACTTCATGCCATCAGCAGTATAAGCTTCCTCCCATCCATATGGTAATGCTTGAAATATGAGAAAAAAAATGAAAATTTGTATGCCAAGATCCGAAAAACAAGATACTTAAAATCGTTAGTTATAAACAGAGATTAATCTACTGAATCGTGACTCTAGTCAAGTTCTACAAATTACAAAAAATATAAATCTGGTTTACAAATAATATTTTATACAGAATTTTTCTTTTACCAGACAGCCCTTTAAAGACAGTAGGCAGATAAAATGGTAATCTGTGACTGTAAAAACTAGGTAAATATGAGACTTACTAAAAGCATATAAAATACCGTAAAAATATTA
Source organism: Geukensia demissa (assembly GCA_034783895.1). Classification (NCBI taxonomy): domain Eukaryota; kingdom Metazoa; phylum Mollusca; class Bivalvia; order Mytilida; family Mytilidae; genus Geukensia; species Geukensia demissa. Next base: position 10,447 of record JARWCS010354283.1, read on the forward strand.
CCAATGTAGAATAAATATGGTGAATTTCGATATGCAATATTAAAGCACATTTTATGGAGTAACCTCTCATCAGTAGCATTTGAATTAAAACAGGAAAGCCGACATCCAAACCTTGTAAAGAAACATTGCAACAATTTTCCTGACCACAAAAACAAAGTGGAAATAGCCAAAAGACAACAATAATGCTTACAGAAAAATATAAATTATTATCCAATGTCAGATGTTGTGTCTTGGCCAATCAAATAACCTCATCAAGTCTCCAATATCAATAAAATTAAATACCAAATACCAAGTTTGTTGCAACATTAACTTGCATGGTATATTACATTTATTTGTATTAAAACATTTCTCTTAACAATACACATCAATTTTAATGGTGGGAAGGGGTTCTTTAGCATTTGTAAGGGAATGAAGTCTTTAGTTAGACATTATTTAGTGCAGACCACACTATATGTGCTAATTTTTCATGAAAAACAG
>JARWCS010354294.1:0-10923 GCA_034783895.1 Geukensia demissa
TAACAAAATCAGCACTAAATACAGATTAAAATGGTTTGAAGAGTAATAACACCAAAATTTGTAGTTTTTTAAAGTTCACCTGATACATGTACGTTGTACCATATTGCTAACTACTTGCAGAAAATAAAGACTGTCTGATGTCACAATTCTAAAAAGAAGACAACAGCTTTTTGAAGAAATTGAATGTTAAACCAAATCAGATTGTTATAACATAATTAATTTCTAATCATTATAAAACACACCCCTTTTGTATAAAGTCTGTGGCCATCTTGACTTTTGATCGGCATAAAAACGTAACTTTCCTAGAGGACCATATATTGATCATTCTCAAAACAAATCATTTCAATTCGCTAAGTAGTTTCAGTCTATACTCTATGTCAGAGTTTGCTGGAATGAGTAAATAGGTTGTAAAAGAAAAACTGTCTAACGTATTCTTTTAAAATAGTGTTGTAGATTGAAAAAACTTGCAATAATAATTTTAGCAATCGCGATGTGTTTTAAGCTGTGTCGAGTTTTTTATTCCCTACGGGGATTTTACATTATAAAATTAGCCATTTGTTTGCCGGAAGTGGCAATTGTACGCGCTTGTGCGAGACCGGGAGTATACATAGTCAACGCTGAGTAATAATTAGCTAGGTTATCTAAGGAGGATTATTTAACCTGCAAAAATGCTTAGTGGCCCGCCTGAATGGAATTTTAAAGTAATTCTTCTGATATGTATCGCAATAGGGGGTCCGAAAAAATAAATGTGCGCATTTTTTTCAAATTACTTTATCTAGGTCAAACTCCAGCGCTCCCGCCAAAACCTTCAACGTTAAATCCCCGTAAAGAAATTCAGGAGCAGATAATAGTATGTAAAACGCTTTTGCGTAGTGTAAAGCATAAACTGTTAACCGTGGGATAATTCTTTCTTTTGGTTTAAAGTAAATCCAAAGGCGGAAACGCAAATATAATTCAATTAAGCCCGAAATTCGCACTCCAGAAAAGATTGATATAGAGTATAGTGGAAATTTGGACAAATGTCCGATAGTGTCCAATCTTTAAACACATCCGGCTGTGGTGGCCATCTTGAATTTCCGATTGTCAAGAAACATAACTTTTTAGAGGACCGTACCATAATCATTGTCAAAACAATTCATTTCAGTCAGCTAGTTAAGTTCTGGGTTGTTTCAGACACAAAGAAATTTAAGCAAATTTCCTTTGGGGTATATTGTTAAACAATTTCGGCCTGTGGCGACCGTCTTGAACATCCGATCGGCCAAAAAAATCATATCTTTTGTAGAGGACCATCCAAGGATCATTTCAATCGATTTGTATAGTTTCAAACAAGGAGAAATTTGAAACCAGATCCCATTAGGTATGACTGTGGCAGCCATCATGAATTTCTGATTGGCACGAAAAACAACTTTTGTAGAGGACCATACAATGATTATTCTCATAACAAATCAATTCAATCTGCTAAGTAAGCAAGACAAGAGGAGCTTATAATATTTAGCCAGTCAGAATGCAAATATATAATCTGCCCTTGGCGACCATGTTGTTTTTCCGATTGGCATAAAAATGATTGTAAAAGGCCATCCAATGGACATCCCTGTAAAGTTTGATCCAAATTGGCCCAGTGGTTTAAGAGGAGAAGATTAAAATGTATATTGTGGACAGACGAACGACGGACGCAGACCGATGGCAGCAGCTCGCACGAATCCTTCGGATCAAGCGAGCTAAAAATGACAGATATGCAATTAATGTCAAAGAAACCACAGAATGTTCAGAATCTAGATGTTGAAACCCGTTAAATGAATTTGGGGTTTCGGAAAATCAAATACCTTTCTGGACTTCAATATTCACTTTTCCCACATAATAAAGGGTATAAAAATATACGTTTCTTAAGATGTTTCCGTCGGGTAACATTATTTTATTTACTGATATGATTGTAATATTAAAAATCCCATATCATATTCTGTTTTTCATTATAAGGCTAATGCAAAAGTATCCATACTCATTATTTAACATTAAACTTAAACAAAAAAAAAAAAAAACTGAAAAAAAATAATAATTTACGTCCTTACTGTTATATGGTTTGCAGGGTTGATTATGGATTTATAGGTCTTAAATCAAAACTTGTTCAAATAGTCGCGTGACAACCGAATTTTTAAGTCATATATTAGTAAAGCCACTTCTCATGTATTTATATCGATTCCTGGGCCACTTGATGTCAATCTTTATATAAAAAATGGAGACTACTGTATAATACCTGTTTTCAAGTTTTAACATTAAAATGTCGGGACCTGCAATGTATGTTTGAAAGATAAAGTTAACACCTTTCCAACATTGCAATTTGTAAAACCCCTTTATATTCATCTATTTGGTAATATCGATGTATATACGTCTTGAAACTGTACATTTGACTGATCTTCCTATCCTAGCGTGTCTATTGAAGGTAAGATGTCTGTTTGATTGGGAACAGAACATAACAGAACTTTATTCTCGTAAACCACATGAATACAATGGTACAGAGAAATTACAAAACATATAATAATATAATATCACTCACACACACACCATCACACACACATTCAATACTACAATTTACAAATTAGCTAGAAGTCATGGTGCCTTGAGAACAATTGATTTGTTTATGTACCTGATAAATCTACATAATTTTTCTTGAATTTTTTCTGTACTGTTCTTAATCATGTTAATTTGTCTGAATTCTAAAACATTAGGTCTATGATACAATTTGTGATCAATAATTTTTTTCTTTCTTCAGAAAGTCCTTTACACTCCATAATGTAATGGTATTCATCACCAATACTACTATTACATTTTGTACAAAATCTGTTTTCGTGATCAATTCTATTCCAATGCCCTGTTTCAATAGGTAACCTGTGGTTTGTTTTTCGAAATTTACACAGGGTGTAGATATCTTTATCTTCCAGAATATCAAAATACTTTTCGAAATGTAGACAACTTTTGCATTATCTATAATTTACCCCTTTCGGAGAATTTTCTATAAGGGAATGCCACTTCTGTTGAAACTGATCCTTTAATCTCAATCTAATATTAGAAATAAGCCAGTCGAAATTAAGAAAAAGTTGATCCAAACTGTATCGAAAGCCTTTTCAAAATCGACGAACGCACAAAAAAGCTTTTTTCGTTTATTCATCAGAATTTCCAAAAATGAAGATAACGAAAAATTACTGTCTGTGGTAGAGTATATTTTCGGAGCCCAAATTGGTTTTCATTCAACAAGAGGGACTCGTCAAAAAAGCTACATAATCTTTCGTTATGTATAGCTGTAAACAGTTTGCCTTGGCAGCTCAGTATAGTAATGGGGCGAAAGTTGTTTTGGATCAAGCGGGCTGCCTTTATTTTTATAAATCGGCTTTATATTACCTATAAGCCGAATTTCAGGTAAAACGCCAGAATCAAATATTATATTGAACAGTTTTTCATACAAGGGAAGAAATAATTCTAACGAAGGCTTTATGTATTTATTAACAATAAGATCTTCACCAGAAGCTTTATTATTTTTCAATTTTTTCATGCAACGAACTATTTCTTCCTGGGTGATGTTTGCATTGAGTTCTTCATTTAGATAGACATTCATAGTTAAACCACGGTTTATTTTCATTCCTGGACATATATATCTACGCCTATAGGGACCTCTTGAATACAAAAACGTAAACAAAAATGCAGTTTAGAACAAACGCGATATTATTACACAAAAAAATTCATAGAAATTTGAAATTGAAATTAATTGCGAATATTTTATCTTGTAAATGCTGCATAATTACAATTCATGTTGTTCACTGAAAGTGTAAGTGATGTGCTATAATACTTGTAAGATACCATCAGCTGCTTTAAACTGCGTTGAGTTTTTAACTTTTTTTATAAAGTAACTCTTTGTTCGAGATAGCGTAAGACTTGAAGCAAACAGTATAAATGATTTTCTTAAATTATTATACAGAGAAAGATGGAGGAAAGTGATACAAAATTACAAAATTGTTTAAGTATAAATATACATTTTGCCTAATCAAATTGAAATAAAAACAAATTGATTCACCAATTTACATGAAAGCTGTCAATATTACGTAATTTGAATAAACACTTAAATTTTTAAATCTGAGAGAAAATGTCTTCTTCTTCCACACCCACTCATTTTAAACGCGGTTATAGTTAGACATTTAAATAAATATCAATAAATTTAATTATAGTTATTTTTTATTTTAAGAAAATAAATACATTATATCATCTGTTTGATGGATAGATAGAAAAATATGAGTCGTAGATCTATACTTGAAATCTGACTTTTTAAAAAGAAGAAGGCAGTTCAGAGACCTAGTTTTTATATTTGCAAGTCTTTTCAAGAAACGGGTCTCTGATAACTTGTTTATTTTTTTCTATCCTTAGGTATCATATTAGGGGCATCCACATTTCTGAAATTATTTCTGCTTAATACACTTTCCATGTTCAAATATGAAAGGCAGTATGATACTTTTACATCATGCCCTGTATTTCTAAGGCCATATTTATTACGTCATTTATGTATAGGACAGAGTGATACTTCTTTTATTATGGATATTCCAATATCGAGAATTTAATGTTCTCTCAACACCTAAATGTTTACGATTGTTAAAAATTGATACAGATGACTATTCGTCAGATTCGAAAGGAAGTAGTTGGTTTGAACTGAAGGGACTCTTTCAAATGTTGCAAAGGATTCAAATATTTCTCTAGCTGCCATCATCAAAATAATTCACAAAAGAACATAAGCGTAGTTGATTCTCACAAGACAATTTATTTGTTAAATGCATCTTGATAGTATTCTAAGACCGATATAGACAGCACGCTTTAATCACGGACATACTTTTGTGTATAAACGAAACTGACCTCAAGTCCGTCCAGTGTAGAATACCCACGCGAGAGACCAAAAGTGTACAGTTCAAAGAGACAAGACAAATTTGAAACCAACTAAAAGACAAAACGAAAACAAACGGACGAAGGCTTGGAATCCACGAACTCCTTTACATAACAGGAGTGGAATCAGGTGCTCTAGAAGGATAAGCATCCCCTGTCTTGCGCGCAACACCCGTTGTGAAATCGGAAGTATTTGTGAATCAATTGTTGAGTAAGACCTTTGAAATATCCTTAAACATTAAAAATAAAAAATTAAAAGAGACGATGCTTTTTGCCTGATTGTGATATACACTCTTTAAAACAGGCAAACAAAGTGATTACTGAGGACATTAAGAATCGTTGTCGCCAAACTTTCAACGATTTTTGGTATAATTTGCTTTGTTCATAGAATATTTATATTATTGGCGATTTTAAAGCAGTTGGAGTTTCGCTTATTATACATGTTCCACTGAAACGCACAAATCATGTGCAAAATTACATAAGTAGATTATAAAAGTATGCAATTGCTTTCTTCAAAGTCTTCCAATACATATACTGCGATTACATGTAAGCTGAGACCCGATAAACTCTTTACATTTTTCCTTTTATAATACAATAATATCAAGGGAGATTAATATTTCTAATCGAAACCATTATTGTACAATGATAACGTATTAACATACTTTTCTAAATCTGTTGTATCATCTGGTTGGTAAATAAGTAGATCAATATCAGTTGTAGATCTATCCTTAGATATTTTGTGACAATGACAATGCCATTAGTTGTGTGTTGCATGTCTGTATTAAAATAACTGGCATAATTATAAACAAGAAAAATGCGCACGGTAAATCTACTGAAATCGATTTTAAAAAGAGTTTAAAAAGATCAAACTTCTCCTTTTTTGTCTCATTGATCTGTCTAAATAAAACCAACTCAAGAGAATGTCTTCAAGTTTTTGATTCAGTTATATTGATATCTCCTATATTGTAACGCAAGAATACACTTTAACAATATTGCATAATACTGGTGAATTGTGATATGCTATATAACCCCTTTAGATAGCAACATTTCATCAGTAGCATTTTAACCAAACCATAGGATATTTGATAACCAAACAGAGTAAAAGTAGTACTTAAATCCAGACAAATCGTAAATGGAAGCCATATCTAGTGGTAGGTACAACTAATTAGTACAATACGTTTCGAAGCCTCCCGTATTTCAATGGGTTATGGTGCTGCGCTCAGGATAGGAGATGCTTATCCTTATGGACAACTGGCCATACTCTTTGTTAATATAGGTGTTCGTGCGATTCATTTCGGGTTAGACACGAATTGACACACCCGATTTCGACAACCTACTCGACGGTGTACGTGCTTTTGTTAATGCGCTCGCTGATTCCAAGCCTTTGTTCTTTTAGCTTCAATTTATCTTTAAGTTTGATTTAAATCTGTCTTGTCTCTTGGGACTATGCATTTTGATCTCACACATGGGTATTCTACATTCTAATAGGATTTAATATCTTTATAACACTTTTTGATAAATTCATGTCAGACAAGTCTGACAACTGGACTGATGAATACTCTCGCGGAGCTTCAGCCACCTGCAGATGCATCAAAGACACATTTGATGTGCACTTTATCTCTTTGTCCGTCAAATCTGTTAACTTACTATTTTTTATAACTATAACTTTGATATCCGATGATTTATCCTTCCCTCACATTTATTTGGAATAGAAAAGCCATTTATTTTCTCTTTTGTCAACAATCTATTTAATGAGTGAGATGCAAGACATTATTTTTGAAAACTTGTTTCCTGTCCCACGTAAATCTAGTGAACTAATACAACAGCTTAACGAAACATTATGCAGTACACAATCCCGAAAAGATGTTGATTGTGTTTATCTGGCATATATTTCATATACCTACTTTTAAAAATATTCCTATCCTAAAGCATATCTTTCCCGAATCATGCACGCTTACCTGTATTTTTTCCGAAAGAGTGAAAACCCTTGTTTCATTTAAAGCACCCATCGTGTTACTCGTATTCAAAGTCGGTTATTTGTCATAATCAGTGATGAAAGACATGTTAAAGATACAGATGTCATCAACACCATTGTCATTTGTGATCTAGATATTATCGTAAAGGTCAATTTAATCCCGATAATTACGGAAACATAATCGCAGTGATAGCTATAATCTTTCAACGCTAAATTTCTGTTTAAACAGCTTTTCTATCAGAATTTAAGAAATAATGACAATATAACACATTTACGGCATACAAAATTCAGATGAAATGTTGAGACAAGATATTTTCAGGCCATTATGTGGTATATTAAACTTGAATGCACATAACATACATAAATCTATAATAACAATTACTAGACGCTGTTGTTAATTTAAGTCTGGTGCATGTTTTGAATAACTGTATACTATCTCCAACATTGTAAGATTTTTTAAAAAGATCTTATATTGTCATAGATGAATAAGACCGTACATAATAAAAAAGATTAAAATATTATTAATTGGAAATCAGCTTGGGCCGTCTAAATTGCTACATGTAGCATATAACTCTATCTGCAACTCATTAATACATACATAGTTATAGGTGAGTTCTATCTTAAATATTCGTATGTATGCACGTACCTGTTTGATCATAACGATTGTAAACGTTTAAAGAAAGATAAATCATTTTATCAAATATCAGAAAGTTCTCTTTTCTATTAATTTTGATGGAATATATTGGTTATGGATTATTTGTCTAACAGTATTAATCTTTTATATTAACAACAAGCATTAAATAGTAGATTATTCAAATATTGCATATGTGTGAGAAGTCGTGAGTTGAAGTCAAAGGTCAATAGTCCACAAAAACAAGACAACTAAAAGTGCAATCAAGATTTTCTATACCCTACCAACACGTGTTACAATTAACATGCATATAACAAACTAGGACAGTAAAATCAGCAGCTATTTTACTACAGCAAAGACAACAGATGAAATGCTATTTCTGTATAAAACCTTTTGTATTCTTCGAATAGGCAATGCTTTTCTTTACAGCATTTCCAAAGAAAGATAAATTACCTTCAAGTAAACTTTTCAAAACATCAGGCTAATAATACAAATTCTCTTTTAAATGCTTAACTGTAACATATAACATGAAAAAGCAATATATAACAAATGAAATGCCTGTTCAGGTGTATACAGTTATTGACTGGGTCCGAGGAAAACAGCTTTTGTTAGAGATCCAGTCTATAACTGTTTTTTTTATACTTTTGTCGATCAGAACTGATCACAGGACGTGATCAGCCAATAGAAATTAAGCCACATCCACTTGATCAACAAACAAAACTGTTGACCGAGGCAACAGTTCTGGAAGTGTTGCCCGCTGCTATAGAAAATTAATAGTTGTAAAACAGTTTAAAATATTGATGCTTTATCACAATAACTTTTTAAAATAAGAAAAATTGATACAGGTATAACAATTTTCGTTATTAAAATCTTAATTGTTTCTCCTTCTCTTAGACATCGCATTATTATTTATCTGAAATGAGAGATTAAATGATAAAGGTTAAATGATTACCACATTTAAAAGGTAAAAACAAATCAAACATTTAAAAAATGAAAGTAAAACTCCTGCCCAAACTTTAGACCAAACGGTCTTTTCAAGGGACACAATAAGATAAAAATGAATGAAACACGGCTTCACATCAAAGGTTATAATGTTCCCTTATAAATGCAATGTATGATTTTACATAATTTATATTTAGCTACAATGGGAATTTAACAAGATTAGAACCTGTGAAAAAGACTGGATTAGGTTAATGCATGAAACAAACATAGGCAACATACAAGAGATGTGGTTTAAAGGCTATTAAATTTCATCAAAGATGCTGTTAAAAATCAAAATCTATCTGAGGAAGCCATGTATGTAATCGTTCGCCAGCTCGTATTTCTTGTTCTTACATGTTACCCAAGATACATAAACATGATAAATTTGGAAGCAAAGGTAGGCAAATAGTATCTACCTGCAGCTTTCTTTTTCGGAAAATATCTCCAGCTTTCTACAAGCGTTTTTTATTCCTATAGGGGAAAACTTACGCATGTACGTAAAAGACCCAAATCAAGCGCTCAATATAATTGTCAATTTTTTACCTTTTAATAAAGTTTCGGGATCTTTACCATGGAAATGTCATCTCTGTATACATGCACCCAAAACAATGAAGGTATCCTAGCTGTAAATCATTTTTCGACAGGAGGCCCAACCCATATTCTGACACAAATACCATTTTGAGACTCATAGAGTTGGTCTTGTCATTGAACACATTTCAGTTAACGGTGAGTACTTCTCCAAAACCGGTAGTGCCGACATTGGTACAGAAATGGTTCCTAGCTCATTTGCGAAAATTACGATGGCCTACTACCCGAAATTTACATCGATGATGTGTTTGGGGCGACATCAGACAGCAAACAAGAACTTCAGTCTTTTATAATTTTTATCTTCTCCTACCATTCAGCCATCAAATATAACTTTACAGTCAGTGAAAAAATCTTTCCTTCCTTGATATTGAATGTCAGAACAATGAGGGTCGTACCTACACGTCTGTCTTTTACAGAACCAACTAATGCACACTGGTACCCACAAAAAGAAATCGTCAGCGCCTATGAAGCTGCGATCAAACTGGACTGACCAAGTGCTTCAAAACCAAAATCCAAACATAAAAATGTTTATGCCCCATTGGTTCTTACCTCTCATCCTAAAAATATTGCTAATCGACGCTTACTGATTTGAAATTTTAAATCCCCGGTGTTAAAGGACCCCGTTATGGCTAATATTTTCCCACTCACTACCCCCAAAAGGTTGAGCCGGCAATTGGTCTATAGCAAATACAAACTGGATTCATATGGAACAAAAGCGGGATTTACGGGCAGGATGAAATGCAATCGTGGTACACATGTTCCTACACTTGAGAGACTGATGAGGTCTACGATCCCGACAATAATTTCCACATCAGAAATAGCTTCACATGCACCATTAGTAGTACTGAAAATGAAATACATATGCCATGCACTAGGTGTTCAATGGTATATATTCGGGAAACCCACCGCCGATTATGAGATTGCTTCATTGAGCATCTTTACTCAGTCGAAACTAAAGTCGAATGTCAAATCGGAGAACATTATAGACGCAAACTCCATAGCAAGCGTGATATGCAGGTTACGATCCTAGTGGAGACATATGCTGGTTGGCGAGAAACACCGGCCTTCCCTTGAACAAAATCAATCATAAGTGCACTCTAAGACCACGTGGTATGAATGTTAAAGACACTTTTAATGACCGGTATAAATTAATTGGGACAGACAGCCATTTTTCAACACTTTTTTGTTTCTTCCGCCACCACTCTTGCATTTCCAGTCTCGTTACGTTCCTTAAGTAGCTTAATATCAATTTTGTAAAATTATTACATGTAACTGCATTTAAAGTAGTTCGTGGATTCCAAGCCTTTGTTGCTTTTGTTTTCGTTTTCTCTTTTAGCTTGTTTTTAATTTGTCTTGTATCTTTGAACTCCACACTTTTGATCTCAAACATAGGTATTTTACAAGGAAATTTTATTCGACAACGAAACCTTTTTAATCGTTTTACATTTTACTTCAGTATCTTTAGATTGAAATAGAAGTCGGGGTTTAACCGTGTTCAGTTCCTTTCAGATATGAAACCGCGTTTCATTCATTTCCATCTCATCTTGTCCCATGATCAAGACCTTTTGGTCGACAATTTTTGCAAAAGTTTTACTTTCATTTTGTTGTGCATTTTCATATTTTACATTTTTTTAACCTTTTAAATGTAGGTATCTTTTAATTTTAATTATTTAGGCTTTTGTAAGTACCATGCAAATTTACCCTAGTTTATATTATAAAACCGCCTCGACGGTCTAGTAGAAGTTTGGTCGCATCGATTGCGGTGGGTAAATACTCCAATCTGACATTCAAATAAAGAAAAATGAGAGATAGTATGATTGTCCATGAGGAA
>JARWCS010354315.1:0-10922 GCA_034783895.1 Geukensia demissa
GACAAGACCATGGCCAACAAAATGAAACGAAAGACAAACATAGAACACACAACACTACACTGAAAACTAAAGCTGTAATAACACGAACCCTACAAAAACCAGGGTGAGTTCAGGTGCTCTGGAAGGGTAAGCAACTACTGCTCCACTAGTATCACCCGTCGTGTTATTCAGTAGTCAAAGCCGGTGTATATTCACAATCGATGTTAGTCACAACCGGTATAGGAACGGATTTGCATTCATGACAGTCGGAATATATCCGTTGTCATCTGTGAAATGGAAATTTCGTACTGTTCAACCAAATCATGATGGCGACCAAAAAACTTCCGGAGTGAGTAATCCTTGGATGGTCCCCGCAAAAAGTTGTGATTATCGTGACAATCTGATATTTAGATTTGGCTTAACTTGAATGTATAGATATTTGTTAAAATTTCTTCAATTTGAAAAAAAGATCAGACATATTGGAAACCATTTATGACGTTAGTGTGACGTTTCTTAACGAATTGTCAGTAAAACTTGTGGAGAAATATCAAGTTTCTTCATATTTTATAATGTTGTACTATATTTCAGAATCATCACACGATTTTTAAATGCGTCAAAACAATGTTGTCCTTTCATCTCATCTGAAACTACCAATATGATTAAATTGGTTTGTTGGATGAATGATCGTTTTACGATCGGAAATTCAATATGAAACTACAGTCTGACTTGGTTTTACTTGTTTTACATGTATACCTAATTGGCCGATTATCATAACATTAGAATATTTTTCTCATTGTTTGTGAATTTTGACCGCTTGTCGTAAGGTCTGAATCTATGTCAATTGCTGAAAGTCTTAAAAAATTTAGTTATATGTAGACGTTTGTTATTTTTGTCTTATTCACAATCAAACAACATCTCCTATATCTGTATGAATGAAAACTTGTTGCGCGCAAGACAGGAGTAGCTTACTCTTCTGGAGCACCTGATCCCAGTCCTGTTTTGTAAAGGAGTTCGTGGATTCCAAGCCTTTGTTCCTTTTGTTTAAGTTTTATCTTTTAGTTTGTTTCAAATTTGTCTTGTCTCTTTGGACTATGCGTTTTTGGTCTGTCACATGGGTATTCTACACTGTACTGGTAAGATAAATACATGTTCCTTGTAATAGTTTACTGGAAGATGATAATATAAACACATTATATTTTGCAGGAACTGGTAAAACATATACAGGGCTGAAGTTGATATTCCTGTTTGACAGAATTAATAAAGCTCTAAGTGAAAGAGAGAGCTCGCGAAAACAGATTCTGTTTTGTGGACCTTCAAACAAATCTGTTGATTTAGGTGCTAGTAAGTCAGTGTCTACTTGTTTGCGATATTTCTGATTAACAGAATCAAATCCGAGATGACGATACTCGATACATTTGTAATGTAAAACTTACACACAATGTTGCAATAATTTCAATACTTTTACGTGATCCAGCCTTCTACATTTACATATTACCCGTTTTCAAATCAAGTCCTGACATTATGTAAAACCGACTCTGTCCAATTTAAAAAGGGAGTTTCCTTTGACTTCTGTTTGCTGATGTTTTTGGGTTATTAAACATTGTCCCGAATAGAATATTATATAACACGAGCTAGCAATTGCAGGTAACATTCTACGAGGGATAACATTCATCAATATCCTTGCAATATCCCCTTGGTTGTATAGCAATACACTTTAAATGCTAAAAATCTATTTCTACCACAGCATTCCAAGATTTCGAAAGCAAAAATCTTGGAATATTGCACATAAACGCTTGGTAACGTTTTTCGTGGAAAATTACGTTGCTACGCAATAATAAATAATATTATATCGGGTATATGAATTTTAGGCCTCCAATCAACTCATAATTTCTATTTTTTTCATAATGAAACAAAAACACTTTTTTCCAACCTCTTTGCGGTCATGATTATTCTTGAAATCCAGATAGATGAAACTTTTTAATTCAAACCTTCTTAATATTGTAGAAATGGTCTTTACAGTGGAAAAAAAACTTCAGTAACAATAGCTATGCAATACTGAATATAGAACAGCACATGTTTAAGAAATATGCATAAATGCTCAATTCTCTCAAAATTGAACATAATTACAATAAACTAATTATTTACATTATTATTAACATATTTCAATGCAATAAAAAAGATATATAATTGAGTTTAAGAGTGATCAAGCTTTTAGTTTTTTCAATTAAAATCAAAGAAAAATTTAATGCAGGAACAAAAATAAGAGAAAATGATATGTCAGTGAGATTGTTTTTTATGTCAAGGCAGTTAAAAATTTGACAGGTGATAATTTGCATATTAGTTTACGGACAAGCTCTGCTCATCTAAAACCATATTTAAAGATATATGCAATAACTAGAGAAGAGATTGCCCCAGCAGAAGTATCTGACTTGTACTTCTTTCATAGAAAAGCTGCAAAAGAAAAAGCACATCTGACATGTACTACTTTCAGAGAAGAGCAGAGACGAAATGTCAAAGAAAAAGCACACCCCATACAATCACATCTAATAATATGCACATTTTTAATCCATGTACCAAAATCCAGCAAAATAAAACTTTCTGACAATAAAATTATCAACCAAAACAACAAATTTGTATATTTATCATAACCGTGATATGTATTTTCAAACTATATACAAAAGTCCAGGAAATTTCATCAAAACTGTAGAGGGATTTATCCGAAAAACGTATACACCCTTTTTTACAAGTATAACCACTATACCAATTACAAAGTTCAACAATGCCCCAAAACAATAAATATTGATGAAAATCAAAATTCTAACAATAGGCTTATTTTCTGTCCTGCAAATTAAAGACATTCGAGCTTTAAAACTAACACGAATTATTCGGAAAAATATGTATGCACCCGTAATCGGAAGGACGGATTGGGGGAACATTGAATTTCGGGGGAATAAAAATATAAAACGGAAAAAGCACCCATAAACTGAAAGAAAGTCATCATTGTATTAAAATAGCTAAAATTCTAGATGATCAATATCTGACAATAAGACTATTTTTATTGGACTGTAAAACAGCCTATGCTACTAAAGAAATTACGCTTCAGTCTGCAATGGTCATATACTTGTATTTGCTTTTTGTACTGCCCGTGTCTTGTTCCGCCTGTTTTTCCTCTCGAATGGCCGTGTCAACAACTTGGACCCTTTTTTCTCACCTTATCCTAGGGTTTTCCACCATCGTTCGATTATTTCGCAAAAAGTAATAAATATGACAATCACTTCACATCCTGTCACTAATAATACTAGCCTATTCAGAAATAATGATTTTCATCTTTTAACATTACAAAAATATGTCGCGCCTTTTGTGATCTGTACTTAAACTAGCTGCAAGATATGAACTGAAAATAAATTGAAAAGTCCTAAAAGTTATATATCAAATGATATAAAAATCTTACATTTTTTGTAAGTCTTTTTATTTTTTTCAAGGAATAACTCCTGACATTGGATAAAAGTAACAATTCTAGCATGTTACGTTTATACTGTTTTTCAGAACTACTAATGAGACATTTCGATCGTTTTCAATTGGATTTTGTAAGATTATATGGCGGTTCTATGGAAAACTGTGATTACCGTATCCCAGGTAGAGTTTATACTGCAAAAGCAGGCCCAAAAGATTCCGTCCCAGATCCAGACTTGAGGTCAATTTCAGTGCATCATCTTATTCGGGAACATGAAAAACCACATGCTTATAAAATTGAGACATACGAAAGACTGTTTCGAGAGAATCCAAGATCGATCGACGCAGAAAAGGTTAAAGAGTACACAAAACTTCTAACATTAGCAACGATAGAGGAAATACAACAACACGACATCATTTTCTGTACTACTGCTATGGCAACCAATAAACGAGTAGTAGAGGGAACGAAGGGTAGGATTTTTCAGTGCATTATCGATGAGGCTGGCATGTGCACAGAACCCGAATGTATGGCTACAATCATAGCCACAAAACCACAACAGATTGTTTTGATAGGAGACCACAAACAGCTGCAGCCAGTTATACTCAGTCAAGATGCTGCCAAATTAGGTCTAGAGAGATCTTTATTTCAGCGATATGCAGACAGAGCTATTCAACTCAAAGATCAGTACAGAATGGTAGGTCAAAAGTTCAGTATTCTATTAAGTTTAAACCAAAAGTATGAATAACGAAGCCTTCCATATCATATTTAAAACGTATTTCACGTTGTTTATTTTGAAGACTAACAAAGTCCCCATAAACCCCCCATTTTTCAAAAAAATTCAAGAAGATATCCGGAAGTTTATTGCTGTTTTATGACAGACTATTTCAGAAAATAATTTTCTATCAATTAACGCTTTTTAAGGACATAAATATCTTTCTTTGATATGTATTATTGTTATTTTGTTAAAAATGTGATTATAGTCTAAACAAAGCTAATCATTCATTGCATTTGATGAAACTTATCAAACAATGTTGTACGAAAAGTTCTAAAGTACTGAAAATACGGAAAGGCTGCGAAAAGTATAGTACTTAGTTGTTGTCCCTGTCCCATTTCGATTTGTTTAAATTTAAGAGCTTCTTTTTCTATGTTTGGATCTTTGACTTCCTATGTTTCGGTTCTAATGGTACTGATGAGAGGTTACTCCTTGAAATGTACAAATAGCATACCCAAAATTTTACATATTTATTCAACATTGGTAATTTTGCATTTTGGCACCTCTGGGTCGACTCTGCTGGTGGATAATTTCTTCGAGGGTGTTGTCAGATTTCACTGGAAGTAAATTACAGGCTTTCGGAGCTTTTGAAACTGTTGATACTTATTATTTCTCTTCTCTTTTCTAACTACACTTCAACATTATGTTATTAAACAGGAGTTCTCATATTATATAGATTTAATGGTGTTTTAATAAAAATCTAATCTAATAGAAATTGTCATATTTGATTGAATGGTAATTCAATAAAACAAATAAGTACATTTGCTGTAGTAGAGTAAGGTCATTTAGGCCTATATAAGACAAATATAGAAGATGTGTCGTGACTGTCGTGTTATATGTATAGCTTCACATTTGGTATATCGAGGCCTTTTACAGCTTCCATTATGGTATGGACTCTGGGTCATTGTTGAAGGCCGTAATGGGACATCTAGAAGTTTTAATTCTACTGTCATTTGGTGGGTGGCTGTCTCCTGGACAATCATACCACATCTCCTATTTTAATATAATTACTGGACCTGTTCGGAGATGATTGATGCTGTTAATTTCCTTCTCGATAACATTTTTATCTATTTCGGCATTAAAATTTATAGACAGGTCGTAGGAATTCCAATGGACTTTTACTCCTTAAAGGAAGATTTTTTCCGTTAATAATTCATATTTCTACAAATACTCTAAGGAAATATCCAACGAATTTAACCTTGAATAAAGCCATTAACAACAGTCTCAAATGCCCATTTATAGACTTGTGTGTATTTCTCAAGGTAAAATTAACCAAAATTTACGTCAAGAGGGACGACTTCTCAGTTTCTCCTTCTTTGACGGGGACGCTCCTTTGGTTCCTTCACACGGTATATATATTTCTCAGCTTGTTCGTTATGCCCGTGTCTGTACACTTTTAAGATCGATATGTATTAGTTTAAATTGTATTTGTTGTTGATTTTCTGTATCGATCTCAATTGTATAATCCATTTCAACCGAATTGTGCTTTCATTTCTGATTTGTCTTATCACTGTCCCTGGTTAGGCCGGTTGAGCGCTCATCAACCGGTTTAACCCGGCCACATCATGTATGTGCCTGTCTTACTCCAGGAACCTCTAGTCCAGTGGTTGTCGTTGTTAATTAGTCATTTATTGTTATTTGTTCAGATTTTTTCAATTCATTAGGTTCGATGTCTTGTTTTATGAATAGTTTCAATTTTTTGTATTTTATCAAAATACAAAATTACCAGTGTTGAACAAATATGAAAAAATTGGGTATGCTTTATATACATTTGAAGGAGTAATCTCTCATCCGAGGCGACTACTAAGAGTTATACTTTTCGAAGACTTTATGGGTCGATGCCTTTGTTGGTGGATCATTTCCCCGAGGTTGTTCACCAGCCCAGTTATCAGATTTGTCTGACGTGAAATATATCCAACAATGTTTAACACAAATTTGCTGCATTTGCTTAAATTTTAAAGCACTAAAACTGTGGAAAGGCTTCGAAAACTATAGCACTTAGTAGTTGTCACTGTCGTCGGATTTGACTTGTTTGGATTTGAGTGCATGTTTTGCTGTTTTGGATCTTTGACTTGAAATGTACGTATAGCATACCCAAAATTGTTCATATCTATTCAACAATGGTTATGACTCCCTTGCTCTGTATGAAGAGGTGAATTAATGTTTCTTTGTTTTAAAAAAAAATATATCTGATTGTGCTGTTCAATAAAACAGCATCAAAACATTAGGAAGATACCATATAAGAATACAGAAATCGTCAGAAAACATACAAGACCATGACAGACAAAATGGAACGAAAGACCAGCGTAATATTTACTACATTACACTGAAAATTAAAGCTAGGGTAACACGAACCCTATAAAAACTGGCTCAGTTAAGATCCTCCAGAAAGGAAAGCAACACCTTCTCTTCTAGTGGTTACCGTCGTGTTACTCCGTAGTCAAAAACGGTGATGGAAGTCAGAACCATTAAAAATGGATTTGTAGTCATATTATTGAGTAAATATCCATTGGCACTGGTGAAATGGATACTTCGTATCGGTCAACCAAATCATGATGCGGATCACGTGATGACTTTAACCTTTCCATGAGAAACTTTTGGTTCAGTAGCTTTCTTCAGCAGTAAGCCACTATCAATAAAATCCTGATATGAAGCACAAGCCTTAGGGTAACGTTTTAACTGAGAAATATACACTCTGTATGCCGATGCGACTATCATGTGTATACATGTACGGAAATTTTACGATGGGAAAATCAAAGTAATCTTTCTTGTAGTCAAGTTTTGTTCTAGCCCGCCCTTACTGTCAAATTCTATGTGTACGTCTAAGTGTGAAGCAGACATTTCTGTTTCTTATTGATTGATGGCTGCTGAACGTCCAGCGGGTAATATTTCAGTCATATTCAAGACGGAAATAAGTTTAAAAAAATAAACCAATATATATAGCAGGGGGACCTAATCCTGTTTAAATATTGGGGACTCCTAGGCAAATATCGTTTGCGGCAACACGAAAAGCTTTATCTTACTTAGAACCTGGCTCTTCTCCTGCTTTGCAAACTTTGTCCAACTTCTATTCTTTTTGTATTCGTTTTGCTTTTTAACTTTTTTGGAATTTGATTTTGCACATATGCATTCTACTCCAGACAGTATCCTAGGCTTTATACATCATTTATTGTTTCTTTTGTTTGGTGGTATATAAACATTAAGTGCAGAATATTAACGAACCTTCGGTATCTTCCAATTCCTTTTAAATATAAAAACGCACTTTTTGCAGGGTTTGTTTCTCGTGCTGTGTGGATGCAGTAAAATGTATCCCAGTGCTTAAAGTGTATGCCCTTATATTCTTACATTTATGTATTTTGCAGGGTTTGTTTCTCGTGCTGTGTGGATGCGGTAAAATGTATCCCCGTGCTTGAAGTGTATGCCCATATATTCTCACAGTTATGGATTTCGGGGCCTTTTACAGCTTCGTATGGTATAGACTCTGGTTCATTGTTGAAGGCCATAATGGGGCCTGTAGAAGTTAAAATTCTACTGTCAGTTGGTGGGTGACTGTCTCATGGACAATCATGCCACATCTCCTATTTTATGCTTTTGTTTTTCTAATGACAGCATCCTAGCATTTGTGAATTTCCATCCAAACGATTCTACAAGAAGCAGCTCAGAACAATGGATTGTTCTTCTTGGAGAGAAGATCCGCCACTAAAAATTTGGTTTAATCCTGATAAACGCCATGTTTTCTGTCATGTTGAAGGAGAAGAAGTAATCCTGCCAGTTAGCACAGAGGAAGGAAATGAAATGTCCCGCAGTAACAAAAATGAAATAGAACAAGTAGTAAGTGGTTTTTAGTTATGATATAAAAGTGAAACATTATAGGGGGGAGGGCATTAGTCAGCCATCTGCTATTTACTGATATTTGGTTATGGAGAGTAGCCGATTTAAAAATTGTGTTTATATCCTTTTTAACCAGCTGTAACATGTGTGCACTGATAACCGTATATATTGAGGCAATATTGAGTATTTCTCTTTTTACATTGAGTTCAATGGAAAACATCGCACTGTATAGTAAGACATGTATGATAGCAGGGATATTATTTGATTTTATCCCGTAATAGTCGGTTATCTGCTCTTTACTACAATGATTTTTGTGGTAAAAAATTACCCCCTTTACAATTAATGTAGTAAAATTCAGGTAAATTAATAAATACCAAATACATTTCACTATTTATTTACCAGAAGCAAAGATAACATGTTTAGAAAGAAAATTTGATTCCGAGCAGTTTTAAAATGGGCGTCATTTTGGTATTTCCAACCGATAATTTTAAAGTAAAAGATTCCGGTTGATTAACTCTGAACGATTTATTAGGGAATAAAACAGTAAAAAGATTTCTACCTTACTTATAAAAATAATAGAAACAATCTGGATGTTAGCCGACAATAATCTGGATATAGTAGAAATGTTATCCCAAGTCCAGTGTAGAATACCCTTGTGTTGTGAGGGATCAAAAGTGAATAGTCCAAAGAGACAAGACAAAATTGAAACAAACAAAAGTATATAACGAAAAATAAAAACAACGACTAGGAATCCATGAACTCCTTTACAAAACAGGAGGGGATCAGATGCTCCTGAAGGATAAGTATCCTCTGCCCCGCGCTCAGCACCCGTCGTGAAATCTTTTAACTCTAATCCTAAAACTTTAAATAACGATCAATGCCACAAAGCCAGGCAAGCTGTTAACTATCTCGCCGTTTATTTCGATGCACAACAAATCATCGTTTTTGAAATCCTTGAGGAGACCTCTAGAATATGAATATTTGGTTGCTTCTTGGTAAGATATGGCGTGGTCTTCTTGACGATTCTTTTCTCAGAGATAAGATCTTAAATAAAGGATTAAACTTTCCGTTGAAATTATTGAACTGCTACAAGTATGTCATCTGAGGAATGATGAAAAGTTCTGAAAATATTAGGAAAATAATTTGTTAGATTGCCATATATTTAACCTGTAACAAAAATGGTTCTACATTTAAAAAATATACTTTTCTTACTAAAGATTGTGGTTTTTAGTCGATAAAACGAATTGTCTGTCAACTAATGCAAATGTTTCAATTCCGATTGCTACTTAATCTATTTTGTAACATTTTCAGATTAAGATATTCAGATATTTAGTGGAAAAGGAAAAGATTCTTGGTGACAAGAAAGACAAAACTAAGAAAGTCTACAGTATCAACATTATGTCTCAATACAATGCTCAATGCTCAGCAATCCGCGCAGCACTTAGGGACATCGGTTACATCAACATTAATGTCAACACTGTTGTTGCTAGCCAAGGTATATAAACTTTTCTTTCGTTTCTTAATAGTCTTCAAGTAACAACAAGCGTTCACATTCTAACTAGTGTAATTGTTCAAACTCGATATTAACTTCTCTTGTAAGTTGTCTGAAACAAAAGGGGCTTCTCGGTCTCACTTTAAAATTATAATATTTTGCATTTATTGAAAGTAAATAACTATTTTATGTTACTTTTTATAAGACAAGAAATTTTTAAACCTTGTATAAAAAGATTTTCACTATCTTTTTACGTTTTCTATTTTAATAAAAGGAGGTCAGTGGGACTATGTAATATTTAGTCTAGTCAGATCTTTACCAGAGTACCGAATTGAACCACATCCTACACTGGGCTGGTGTAAACAGAATCTCGGTTTTATTACTGATGAACATCAGATCAACGTGGCCTTAACAAGAGCCAAGAAAGGCTTGTTTATTATTGGTAAATATACGTATAAATATTTTTTGCACAAACAAATCGAACTTGTATTATATTTTAAATTCGTTCTGCATTTAAAAAAGTAATAAAATTTAAATTTGTTTACATTTTTAAAGGAATAGATATCAGTATCAAATTTTCATATCTTGTAATATTTTTTAATAGTACATTTATTTATTCGCAACTAATGTATTCTTTAGACAGACATCTCCGAGTAACAATTTGATGGCAAACAGATTGAGCTAAGATTTCTACCTCAGGCTTACCTAGTGTCGAATCTAGCTTAAATGGATAAAAATGCTACATGTTATAAAAATATTATTTAAAAGTTCAAATCAAATCGAATTAGATAGTTGTGACTTTATGTCAGCCACTGGTTGTATTTATTTCATCATATTTTATCTAGTTCTTGTCATTATACAGGAAACAAAAACTTGTTGACATGTGACAGTGTTTGGAAGGATTTGATCAAACATTACGGCAGCAAAGGGTGTGTTGTAGACGGACAAGATTTTCCTCGACCATACCCTAAACCCAGTAAGCAGCGGGAATTCGATGAAGAGGGTTTCGAAATAGTGTATACTAGAAGATAACCAAGTAGCTGATTAGATGTTTTTTTATGATTCTGAGATATATCACCTTTTTGTAATTTGTTTATTTTGCCAAGAAACAGTATAAATACAAAGAGATGTTGATTATGGTATAAGTTACAAATGACAAAGAAACCTGAAATATTGACAACAAAATAATTTTTATTATTTACAAGTTTAGATGTACATTTATACTTAACCGAAAATTATCACACTGGTATTTGCGTAATGATTTGTATACTTCTTTGAGTTTGGCAATAAATTAGAAATCAAACGATATATAACTTGAAATATACTAGTCAAAAAAAGAAACGTTACACTGATTTCATGTTGAATAATTTATCAGATAACACACTTATTTGATC